>JASXSY010003318.1:0-55776 GCA_034509805.1 Sipha maydis
TATTTACAACTTACTACATCGATGTATTAATTATTGAGATACATTTCACAAAAACAAAGTATAATATTAAAAATTATTTATTTATAAATCGTACTTAGATATATTTCATATGAAACTAATTGCCTTCCAGAAATTTAGTATGGCTTGAGTTGGAGTACTGAGATTCATTTGCACACAAACGAAATATGAAGACAGCAGTATAACTATAACGGCAACAACAACCTAAAACAAAAATTAAATTTTATTAGCATCATAGTCAACTAGATTAAAACTTAAATAAATATAAAGTTATGGACTACGCTCAAATATAAAATATAACGGTTCCATTTGAATTTTCCGAAAACCTTAACATATTTTTATCATTTATTTAGACAGAGCATCCTTAAAAAAAGGTAAATTACAACTAAACATAATTGCAATAACTGGAAAATAGTTTTAGATCCATAATATATTATCAGCAAGTAAATCGATGAAAAATCTCAGAATATACTGAATCGGATACAATGTTTTGAGAAAATTAATGCCCAAATAGTACAAGTGTTAGAAATGGAAACTATATCTATATAATGACTTAAATCAAAGTATCATCAAACATTTATATCTTTCACAATGAAATATATAACATATGATTGTAATAACTTTTCCATATTTGAAAAAAATAATAAATTGATAGTTAAATTGAATAGAAAGTGAATTTGTACAATGTGACAAATAATAAATGAAAAACTATAATACAACAAATGTATTATTATTTAAGCTATAATAGATCCAATTATCTGAGTTTTAATGAATATATGTTGTAAAGCCGGATTTGTTCAAAATTTTAACTTAACGGATTTTAGATTGATACATATCTTAAGTATGCATCTATGATGCGCGAATATTTACAACTTACTACATCGATGTATTAATTATTGAGATACATTTCACAAAAACAAAGTATAATATTAAAAGTTATTTATTTATAAATCGTACTTAGATATATTTCATATGAAACTAATTGCCTTCCAGAAATTTAGTATGGCTTGAGTTGGAGTACTGAGATTCATTTGCACACAAACGAAATATGAAGACAGCAGTATAACTATAACGGCAACAACAACCTAAAACAAAAATTAAATTTTATTAGCATCATAGTCAACTAGATTAAAACTTAACTATATATAAAGTAATGGATTACGCTCAAATATAAAATATAACGGTTCCATTTGAATTTTCTGAAAACCTTAACATATTTTTATCATTTATTTAGACAGAGCATCCCTAAAAAAAGGTAAATTACAACTAAACATAATTGCTATGAATGGAAAATAGTTATAGATCCAAAATATATTATCAGCAAGTAAATCAATGAAAAATCTCAGAATATACTGAATCGGATACAATGTTTTGAGAAAATTAATGCCCAAATGGTACAAGTGTTAGAAATGGAATTTATATCTATATAATGACTTAAATCAAAGTATCATCAAACATTTATATCTTTCACAATGAAATATATAACGTATGATTGTATTAACTTTTCCATATTTGAAAAAAATAATAAATTGAATACAAAGTGAATTTATACAATGTGACAAATAATAATTGAAAAACTATAATACAACAAATGTATTATTACGTAATGTATAATAGATCCAATTATCTGAGTTTTAATGAATATATGTTGTAAAGCCGGATTTGTTCAAAATTTTAACTTAACGGATTTTAGATTGATACATATCTTAAGTATGCATCTATGATGCGCGAATATTTACAACTTACTACATCGATGTATTAATTATTGAGATACATTTGACAAAAACAAAGTATAATATTAAAAATTATTTATTTATAAATCGTACTTAGATATATTTCATATGAAACTAATTGCCTTCCAGAAATTTAGTATGGCTTGAGTTGGAGTACTGAGATTCATTTGCACACAAACGAAATATGAAGACAGCAGTATAACTATAACGGCAACAACAACCTAAAACAAAAATTAAATTTTATTAGCATCATAGTCAACTAGATTAAAACTTAAATAAATATAAAGTTATGGACTACGCTCAAATATAAAATATAACGGTTCCATTTGAATTTTCCAAAAACATAAACATATTTTTATCATTTATATAGACAGAGCATCCTTAATAAAAGAGAAATAAAATTAAACATCAAAGTTTAAATAACACTAAACATAATTGCTATGAATGGAAAATAGTTATAGAACCAAAATATATTATCAGCAAGTAAATCAATGAAAAATCTCAGAATATACTGAATCGGATACAATGTTTTGAGAAAATTAATGCCCAAATGGTACAAGTTATAGAAATGAAACTATATCTATATAATGACTTAAATCAAAGTATCATCAAACATTTATATCTTTCACAATGAAATATAAAACATATGTTTGTAATAACTTTTCCATATTTGAAAAAAATAATAAAGTGATAGTTAAATTGAATACAAAGTGAATTTATACAATGTGACAAATAATAAATGAAAAACAATAATACAACAAATGTATTATTACTTAAGCTATAAAAGATCCAATTATCTGAGTTTTAATGAATATATGTTGTAAAGCCGGATTTGTTCAAAATTTTAACTTAACGGATTTTAGATTGATACATATCTTAAGTATGCATCTATGATGCGCGAATATTTACAACTTACTACATCGATGCATTAATTATTGAGATACATTTGACAAAAACAAAGTATAATATTAAAAATTATTTATTTATAAATCGTACTTAGATATATTTCATATGAAACTAATTGCCTTCCAGAAACATAGTATGGCTTGAGTTGGAGTACTGAGATTCATTTGCACACAAACGAAATATGAAGACAGCAGTATAACTATAACGGCAACAACAACCTAAAACAAAAATTAAATTTTATTAGCATCATAGTCAACTAGATTAAAACTTAAATAAATATAAAGTTATGGACTACGCTCAAATATAAAATATAACGGTTCCATTTGAATTTTCCAAAAACATAAACATATTTTTATCATTTATATAGACAGAGCATCCTTAAAAAAAGAGAAATAAAACTAAACATCAAAGTTTAAATAACACTAAACATAATTGCTATGACTGGAAAATAGTTATTGTTCCAAAATATATTATCAGCAAGTAAATCAATGAAAAATCTCAGAATATACTGAATCGGATACAATGTTTTGAGGAAATTAATGCCCAAATGGTACAAGTGTTAGAAATGGAAACTATATCTATATAATGACTTAAATCAAAGTATCATCAAACATTTATATCTTTCACAATGAAATATAAAACATATGATTGTATTAACTTTTCCATATTTGAAAAAAATAATAAATTGATAGTTAAATTGAATACAAAGTGAATTTATACAATGTGACAAATAATAAATGAAAAACTATATTACAACAAATGTATTATTACTTAAGCTATAATAGATCCAATTATCTGAGTTTTAATGAATATATGTTGTAAAGCCGGATTTGTTCAAAATTTTAACTTAACGGATTTTAGATTGATACATATCTTAAGTATGCATCTATGATGCGCGAATATTTACAACTTACTACATCGATGTATTAATTATTGAGATACATTTGACAAAAACAAAGTATAATATTAAAAATTATTTATTTATAAATCGTACTTAGATATATTTCATATGAAACTAATTGCCTTCCAGAAATATAGTATGGCTTGAGTTGGAGTACTGAGAATCATTTGCACACAAACGAAATATGAAGACAGCAGTATAACTATAACGGCAACAACAACCTGAAACAAAAATTAAATTTTATTAGCATCATAGTCAACTAGATTAAAACTTAAATAAATATAAAGTAATGGATTACGCTCAAATATAAAATATAACGGTTCCATTTGAATTTTCTAAAAACATAAACATATTTTTATCATTTATATGGACAGAGCATCCTTAAAAAAAGAGAAATAAAACTAAACATCAAAGTTTAAATAACACTAAACATAATTGCTATGACTGGAAAATAGTTATTGATCCAAAATATATTATCAGCAAGTAAATCAATGAAAAATCTCAGAATATACTGAATCGGATACAATGTTTTGAGAAAATTAATGCCCAAATGGTACAAGTGTTAGAAATGGAAACTATATCTAGATAATGACTTAAATCAAAGTATCATCAAACATTTATATCTTTCACAATGAAATTTATAACATATGATTGTAATAACTTTTCCATATTTGAAAAAAATAATAAATTGATAGTTAAATTGAATACAAAGTGAATTTATACAATGTGACAAATAATAAATGAAAAACAATAATACAACAAATGTATTATTACTTAAGCTATAATAGATCCAATTATCTGAGTTTTAATGAATATATGTTGTAAAGCCGGATTTGTTCAAAATTTTAACTTAACGGATTTTAGATTGATACATATCTTAAGTATGCATCTATGATGCGCGAATATTTACAACTTACTACATCGATGTATTAATTATTGAGATACATTAGACAAAAACAAAGTATAATATTAAAAATTATTTATTTATAAATCGTACTTAGATATATTTCATATGAAACTAATTGCCTTCCAGAAATATAGTATGGCTTGAGTTGGAGTACTGAGAATCATTTGCACACAAACGAAATATGAAGACAGCAGTATAACTATAACGGCAACAACAACCTGAAACAAAAATTAAATTTTATTAGCATCATAGTCAACTAGATTAAAACTTAAATAAATATAAAGTTATGGACTACGCTCAAATATAAAATATAACGGTTCCATTTGAATTTTCTAAAAACATAAACATATTTTTATCATTTATATGGACAGAGCATCCTTAAAAAAAGAGAAATAAAACTAAACATCAAAGTTTAAATAACACTAAACATAATTGCTATGACTGGAAAATAGTTATTGTTCAAAATATATTATCAGCAAGTAAATCAATGAAAAATCTCAGAATATACTGAATCGGATACATTGTTTTGAGAAAATTAATGCCCAAATGGTACAAGTGTTAGAAATGGAAACTATATCTAGATAATGACTTAAATCAAAGTATCATCAAACATTTATATCTTTCACAATGAAATTTATAACATATGATTGTAATAACTTTTCCATATTTGAAAAAAATAATAAATTGATAGTTAAATTGAATACAAAGTGAATTTATACAATGTGACAAATAATAAATGAAAAACAATAATACAACAAATGTATTATTACTTAAGCTATAATAGATCCAATTATCTGAGTTTTAATGAATATATGTTGTAAAGCCGGATTTGTTCAAAATTTTAACTTAACGGATTTTAGATTGATACATATCTTAAGTATGCATCTATGATGCGCGAATATTTACAACTTACTACATCGATGTATTAATTATTGAGATACATTAGACAAAAACAAAGTATAATATTAAAAATTATTTATTTATAAATCGTACTTAGATATATTTCATATGAAACTAATTGCCTTCCAGAAATATAGTATGGCTTGAGTTGGAGTACTGAGAATCATTTGCACACAAACGAAATATGAAGACAGCAGTATAACTATAACGGCAACAACAACCTGAAACAAAAATTAAATTTTATTAGCATCATAGTCAACTAGATTAAAACTTAAATAAATATAAAGTTATGGACTACGCTCAAATATAAAATATAACGGTACCATTTGAATTTTCTAAAAACATAAACATATTTTTATCATTTATATGGACAGAGCATCCTTAAAAAAAGAGAAATAAAACTAAACATCAAAGTTTAAATAACACTAAACATAATTGCTATGACTGGAAAATAGTTATTGATCCAAAATATATTATCAGCAAGTAAATCAATGAAAAATCTCAGAATACACTGAATCGGATACAATGTTTTGAGAAAATTAATGCCCAAATAGTACAAGTGTTAGAAATGGAAACTATATCTAGATAATGACTTAAATCAAAGTATCATCAAACATTTATATCTTTCACAATGAAATATATAACATATGATTGTAATAACTTTTCCATATTTGAAAAAAATAATAAATTGATAGTTAAATTGAATACAAAGTGAATTTATACAATGAGACAAATAATAAATGAAAAACAATAATACAACAAATGTATTATTACTTAAGCTATAATAGATCCAATTATCTGAGTTTTAATGAATATATGTTGTAAAGCCGGATTTGTTCAAAATTTTAACTTAACGGATTTTAGATTGATACATATCTTAAGTATGCATCTATGATGCGCGAATATTTACAACTTACTACATCGATGTATTAATTATTGAGATACATTTGACAAAAACAAAGTATAATATTAAAAATTATTTATTTATAAATCGTACTTAGATATATTTCATATGAAACTAATTGCCTTCCAGAAATATAGTATGGCTTGAGTTGGTGTACTGAGAATCATTTGCACACAAACGAAATATGAAGACAGCAGTATAACTATAACGGCAACAACAACCTGAAACAAAAATTAAATTTTATTAGCATCATAGTCAACTAGATTAAAACTTAAATAAATATAAAGTTATGGACTACGCTCAAATATAAAATATAACGGTTCCATTTGAATTCTCTAAAAACAAACATATTTTTATCATTTATATGGACAGAGCATCCTTAAAAAAAGAGAAATAAAACTAAACATCAAAGTTTAAATAACACTAAACATAATTGCTATGACTGGAAAATAGTTATTGATCCAAAATATATTATCAGCAAGTAAATCAATGAAAAATCTCAGAATATACTGAATCGGATACAATGTTTTGTGAAAATTAATGCCCAAATGGTACAAGTGTTAGAAATGGAAACTATATCTATATAATGACTTAAATCAAAGTATCATCAAACATTTATATCTTTCACAATGAAATATAAAACATATGATTGTAATAACTTTTCCATATTTGAAAAAAATAATAAAGTGATAGTTAAATTGATTACAAAGTGAATTTATACAATGTGACAAATAATAAATGAAAAACAATAATACAACAAATGTATTATTACTTAAGCTATAAAAGATCCAATTATCTGAGTTTTAATGAATATATGTTGAAAAGCCGGATTTGTTCAAAATTTTAACTTAACGGATTTTAGATTGATACATATCTTAAGTATGCATCTATGATGCGCGAATATTTACAACTTACTACATCGATGTATTAATTATTGAGATACATTTGACAAAAACAAAGTATAATATTAAAAATTATTTATTTATAAATCGTACTTAGATATATTTCATATGAAACTAATTGCCTTCCAGAAATATAGTATGGCTTGAGTTGGAGTACTGAGAATCATTTGCACACAAACGAAATATGAAGACAGCAGTATAACTATAACGGCAACAACAACCTGAAACAAAAATTAAATTTTATTAGCATCATAGTCAACTAGATTAAAACTTAAATAAATATAAAGTAATGGATTACGCTCAAATATAAAATATAACGGTTCCATTTGAATTTTCTAAAAACATAAACATATTTTTATCATTTATATGGACAGAGCATCCTTAAAAAAAGAGAAATAAAACTAAACATCAAAGTTTAAATAACACTAAACATAATTGCTATGACTGGAAAATAGTTATTGATCCAAAATATATTATCAGCAAGTAAATCAATGAAAAATCTCAGAATATACTGAATCGGATACAATGTTTTGAGAAAATTAATGCCCAAATGGTACAAGTGTTAGAAATGGAAACTATATCTAGATAATGACTTAAATCAAAGTATCATCAAACATTTATATCTTTCACAATGAAATATATAACATATGATTGTAATAACTTTTCCATATTTGTAAAAAATAATAAATTGATAGTTAAATTGAATACAAAGTGAATTTATACAATGTGACAAATAATAAATGAAAAACAATAATACAACAAATGTATTATTACTTAAGCTATAAAAGATCCAATTATCTGAGTTTTAATGAATATATGTTGTAAAGCCGGATTTGTTCAAAATTTTAACTTAACGGATTTTAGATTGATACATATCTTAAGTATGCATCTATGATGCGCGAATATTTACAACTTACTACATCGATGTATTAATTATTGAGATACATTTGACAAAAACAAAGTATAATATTAAAAATTATTTATTTATAAATCGTACTTAGATATATTTCATATGAAACTAATTGCCTTCCAGAAATATAGTATGGCTTGAGTTGGAGTACTGAGAATCATTTGCACACAAACGAAATATGAAGACAGCAGTATAACTATAACGGCAACAACAACCTGAAACAAAAATTAAATTTTATTAGCATCATAGTCAACTAGATTAAAACTTAAATAAATATAAAGTTATGGACTACGCTCAAATATAAAATATAACGGTTCCATTTGAATTTTCTAAAAACATAAACATATTTTTATCATTTATATGGACAGAGCATCCTTAAAAAAAGAGAAATAAAACTAAACATCTAAGTTTAAATAACACTAAACATAATTGCTATGACTGGAAAATAGTTATTGATCCAAAATATATTATCAGCAAGTAAATCAATGAAAAATCTCAGAATATACTGAATCGGATACAATGTTTTGAGAATATTAATGCCCAAATGGTACAAGTGTTAGAAATGGAAACTATATCTAGATAATGACTTAAATCAAAGTATCATCAAACATTTATATCTTTCACAATGAAATATAAAACATATGATTGTAATAACTTTTCCATATTTGTAAAAAAAAATAAAGTGATAGTTAAATTGAATACAAAGTGAATTTATACAATGTGACAAATAATAAATGAAAAACAATAATACAACAAATGTATTATTACTTAAGCTATAATAGATCCAATTATCTGAGTTTTAATGAATATATGTTGTAAAGCCGGATTTGTTCAAAATTTTAACTTAACGGATTTTAGATTGATACATATCTTAAGTATGCATCCATGATGCGCGAATATTTACAACTTACTACATCGATGTATTAATTATTGAGATACATTTGACAAAAACAAAGTATAATATTAAAAATTATTTATTTATAAATCGTACTTAGATATATTTCATATGAAACTAATTGCCTTCCAGAAATATAGTATGGCTTGAGTTGGAGTACTGAGAATCATTTGCACACAAACGAAATATGAAGACAGCAGTATAACTATAACGGCAACAACAACCTGAAACAAAAATTAAATTTTATTAGCATCATAGTCAACTAGATTAAAACTTAAATAAATATAAAGTTATGGACTACGCTCAAATATAAAATATAACGGTTCCATTTGAATTTTCTAAAAACATAAACATATTTTTATCATTTATATGGACAGAGCATCCTTAAAAAAAGAGAAATAAAACTAAACATCAAAGTTTAAATAACACTAAACATAATTGCTATGACTGGAAAATAGTTATTGATCCAAAATATATTATCAGCAAGTAAATCAATGAAAAATCTCAGAATACACTGAATCGGATACAATGTTTTGAGAAAATTAATGCCCAAATAGTACAAGTGTTAGAAATGGAAACTATATCTAGATAATGACTTAAATCAAAGTATCATCAAACATTTATATCTTTCACAATGAAATATATAACATATGATTGTAATAACTTTTCCATATTTGAAAAAAATAATAAATCGATAGTTAAATTGAATACAAAGTGAATTTATACAATGTGACAAATAATAAATGAAAAACAATAATACAACAAATGTATTATTACTTAAGCTATAAAAGATCCAATTATCTGAGTTTTAATGAATATATGTTGTAAAGCCGGATTTGTTTAAAATTTTAACTTAACGGATTTTAGATTGATACATATCTTAAGTATGCATCTATGATGCGCGAATATTTACAACTTACTACATCGATGTATTAATTATTGAGATACATTTGACAAAAACAAAGTATAATATTAAAAATTATTTATTTATAAATCGTACTTAGATATGTTTCATATGAAACTAATTGCCTTCCAGAAATATAGTATGGCTTGAGTTGGAGTACTGAGAATCATTTGCACACAAACGAAATATGAAGACAGCAGTATAACTATAACGGCAACAACAACCTGAAACAAAAATTAAATTTTATTAGCATCATAGTCAACTAGATTAAAACTTAAATAAATATAAAGTTATGGACTACGCTCAAATATAAAATATAACGGTTCCATTTGAATTTTCTAAAAACATAAACATATTTTTATCATTTATATGGACAGAGCATCCTTAAAAAAAGAGAAATAAAACTAAACATCAAAGTTTAAATAACACTAAACATAATTGCTATGACTGGAAAATAGTTATTGATCCAAAATATATTATCAGCAAGTAAATCAATGAAAAATCTCAGAATATACTGAATCGGATACAATGTTTTGAGAAAATTAATGCCCAAATGGTACAAGTGTTAGAAATGGAAACTATATCTAGATAATGACTTAAATCAAAGTATCATCAAACATTTATATCTTTCACAATGAAATATATAACATATGATTGTAATAACTTTTCCATATTTGAAAAAAATAATAAATTGATAGTTAAATTGAATACAAAGTGAATTTATACAATGAGACAAATAATAAATGAAAAACAATAATACAACAAAAGTATTATTACTTAAGCTATAATAGATCCAATTATCTGAGTTTTAATGAATATATGTTGTAAAGCCGGATTTGTTCAAAATTTTAACTTAACGGATTTTAGATTGATACATATCTTAAGTATGCATCTATGATGCGCGAATATTTACAACTTACTACATCGATGTATTAATTATTGAGATACATTTGACAAAAACAAAGTATAATATTAAAAATTATTTATTTATAAATCGTACTTAGATATATTTCATATGAAACTAATTGCCTTCCAGAAATATAGTATGGCTTGAGTTGGTGTACTGAGAATCATTTGCACACAAACGAAATATGAAGACAGCAGTATAACTATAACGGCAACAACAACCTGAAACAAAAATTAAATTTTATTAGCATCATAGTCAACTAGATTAAAACTTAAATAAATATAAAGTTATGGACTACGCTCAAATATAAAATATAACGGTTCCATTTGAATTCTCTAAAAACAAACATATTTTTATCATTTATATGGACAGAGCATCCTTAAAAAAAGAGAAATAAAACTAAACATCAAAGTTTAAATAACACTAAACATAATTGCTATGACTGGAAAATAGTTATTGATCCAAAATATATTATCAGCAAGTAAATCAATGAAAAATCTCAGAATATACTGAATCGGATACAATGTTTTGAGAAAATTAATGCCCAAATGGTACAAGTGTTAGAAATGGAAACTATATCTATATAATGACTTAAATCAAAGTATCATCAAACATTTATATCTTTCACAATGAAATATAAAACATATGATTGTAATAACTTTTCCATATTTGAAAAAAATAATAAAGTGATAGTTAAATTGATTACAAAGTGAATTTATACAATGTGACAAATAATAAATGAAAAACAATAATACAACAAATGTATTATTACTTAAGCTATAAAAGATCCAATTATCTGAGTTTTAATGAATATATGTTGTAAAGCCGGATTTGTTCAAAATTTTAACTTAACGGATTTTAGATTGATACATATCTTAAGTATGCATCTATGATGCGCGAATATTTACAACTTACTACATCGATGTATTAATTATTGAGATACATTTGACAAAAACAAAGTATAATATTAAAAATTATTTATTTATAAATCGTACTTAGATATATTTCATATGAAACTAATTGCCTTCCAGAAATATAGTATAGCTTGAGTTGGAGTACTGAGAATCATTTGCACAAAAACGAAATATGAAGACAGCAGTATAACTATAACGGCAACAACAACCTGAAACAAAAATTAAATTTTATTAGCATCATAGTCAACTAGATTAAAACTTAAATAAATATAAAGTTATGGACTACGCTCAAATATAAAATATAACGGTTCCATTTGAATTTTTTAAAAACATAAACATATTTTTATCATTTATATGGACAGAGCATCCTTAAAAAAAGAGAAATAAAACTAAACATCAAAGTTTAAATAACACTAAACATAATTGCTATGACTGGAAAATAGTTATAGATCCAAAATATATTATCAGCAAGTAAATCAATGAAAAATCTCAGAATATACTGAATCGGATACAATGTTTTGAGAAAATTAATGCCCAAATGGTACAAGTGTTAGAAATGGAAACTATATCTAGATAATGACTTAAATCAAAGTATCATCAATCATTTATATCTTTCACAATGAAATATATAACATATGATTGTAATAACTTTTCCATATTTGTAAAAAATAATAAATTGATAGTTAAATTGAATACAAAGTGAATTTATACAATGTGACAAATAATAAATGAAAAACAATAATACAACAAATGTATTATTACTTAAGCTATAAAAGATCCAATTATCTGAGTTTTAATGAATATATGTTGTAAAGCCGGATTTGTTCAAAATTTTAACTTAACGGATTTTAGATTGATACATATCTTAAGTATGCATCTATGATGCGCGAATATTTACAACTTACTACATCGATGTATTAATTATTGAGATACATTTGACAAAAACAAAGTATAATATTAAAAATTATTTATTTATAAATCGTACTTAGATATATTTCATATGAAACTAATTGCCTTCCAGAAATATAGTATGGCTTGAGTTGGAGTACTGAGAATCATTTGCACACAAACGAAATATGAAGACAGCAGTATAACTATAACGGCAACAACAACCTGAAACAAAAATTAAATTTTATTAGCATCATAGTCAACTAGATTAAAACTTAAATAAATATAAAGTTATGGACTACGCTCAAATATAAAATATAACGGTTCCATTTGAATTCTCTAAAAACAAACATATTTTTATCATTTATATGGACAGAGCATCCTTAAAAAAAGAGAAATAAAACTAAACATCAAAGTTTAAATAACACTAAACATAATTGCTATGACTGGAAAATAGTTATTGATCCAAAATATATTATCAGCAAGTAAATCAATGAAAAATCTCAGAATATACTGAATCGGATACAATGTTTTGAGAAAATTAATGCCCAAATGGTACAAGTGTTAGAAATGGAAACTATATCTATATAATGACTTAAATCAAAGTATCATCAAACATTTATATCTTTCACAATGAAATATAAAACATATGATTGTAATAACTTTTCCATATTTGAAAAAAATAATAAAGTGATAGTTAAATTGATTACAAAGTGAATTTATACAATGTGACAAATAATAAATGAAAAACAATAATACAACAAATGTATTATTACTTAAGCTATAAAAGATCCAATTATCTGAGTTTTAATGAATATATGTTGTAAAGCCGGATTTGTTCAAAATTTTAACTTAACGGATTTTAGATTGATACATATCTTAAGTATGCATCTATGATGCGCGAATATTTACAACTTACTACATCGATGTATTAATTATTGAGATACATTTGACAAAAACAAAGTATAATATTAAAAATTATTTATTTATAAATCGTACTTAGATATATTTCATATGAAACTAATTGCCTTCCTGAAATATAGTATAGCTTGAGTTGGAGTACTGAGAATCATTTGCACAAAAACGAAATATGAAGACAGCAGTATAACTATAACGGCAACAACAACCTGAAACAAAAATTAAATTTTATTAGCATCATAGTCAACTAGATTAAAACTTAAATAAATATAAAGTTATGGACTACGCTCAAATATAAAATATAACGGTTCCATTTGAATTTTCTAAAAACATAAACATATTTTTATCATTTATATGGACAGAGCATCCTTAAAAAAAGAGAAATAAAACTAAACATCAAAGTTTAAATAACACTAAACATAATTGCTATGACTGGAAAATAGTTATAGATCCAAAATATATTATCAGCAAGTAAATCAATGAAAAATCTCAGAATATACTGAATCGGATACAATGTTTTGAGAAAATTAATGCCCAAATGGTACAAGTGTTAGAAATGGAAACTATATCTAGATAATGACTTAAATCAAAGTATCATCAAACATTTATATCTTTCACAATGAAATATATAACATATGATTGTAATAACTTTTCCATATTTGTAAAAAATAATAAATTGATAGTTAAATTGAATACAAAGTGAATTTATACAATGTGACAAATAATAAATGAAAAACAATAATACAACAAATGTATTATTACTTAAGCTATAAAAGATCCAATTATCTGAGTTTTAATGAATATATGTTGTAAAGCCGGATTTGTTCAAAATTTTAACTTAACGGATTTTAGATTGATACATATCTTAAGTATGCATCTATGATGCGCGAATATTTACAACTTACTACATCGATGTATTAATTATTGAGATACATTTGACAAAAACAAAGTATAATATTAAAAATTATTTATTTATAAATCGTACTTAGATATATTTAATATGAAACTAATTGCCTTCCAGAAATATAGTATGGCTTGAGTTGGAGTACTGAGAATCATTTGCACACAAACGAAATATGAAGACAGCAGTATAACTATAACGGCAACAACAACCTGAAACAAAAATTAAATTTTATTAGCATCATAGTCAACTAGATTAAAACTTAAATAAATATAAAGTTATGGACTACGCTCAAATATAAAATATAACGGTTCCATTTGAATTTTCTAAAAACATAAACATATTTTTATCATTTATATGGACAGAGCATCCTTAAAAAAAGAGAAATAAAACTAAACATCAAAGTTTAAATAACACTAAACATAATTGCTATGACTGGAAAATAGTTATTGATTCAAAATATATTATCAGCAAGTAAATCAATGAAAAATCTCAGAATACACTGAATCGGACACAATGTTTTGAGAAAATTAATGCCCAAATAGTACAAGTGTTAGAAATGGAAACTATATCTAGATAATGACTTAAATCAAAGTATCATCAAACATTTATATCTTTCGCAATGAAATATATAACATATGATTGTAAAAACTTTTCCATATTTGAAAAAAATAATAAATTGATAGTTAAATTGAATACAAAGTGAATTTATACAATGTGACAAATAATAAATGAAAAACAATAATACAACAAATGTATTATTACTTAAGCTATAAAAGATCCAATTATCTGAGTTTTAATGAATATATGTTGTAAAGCCGGATTTGTTTAAAATTTTAACTTAACGGATTTTAGATTGATACATATCTTAAGTATGCATCTATGATGCGCGAATATTTACAACTTACTACATCGATGTATTAATTATTGAGATACATTTGACAAAAACAAAGTATAATATTAAAAATTATTTATTTATAAATCGTACTTAGATATATTTCATATGAAACTAATTGCCTTCCAGAAATATAGTATGGCTTGAGTTGGAGTACTGAGAATCATTTGCACACAAACGAAATATGAAGACAGCAGTATAACTATAACGGCAACAACAACCTGAAACAAAAATTAAATTTTATTAGCATCATAGTCAACTAGATTAAAACTTAAATAAATATAAAGTTATGGACTACGCTCAAATATAAAATATAACGGTTCCATTTGAATTTTCTAAAAACATAAACATATTTTTATCATTTATATGGACAGAGCATCCTTAAAAAAAGAGAAATAAAACTAAACATCAAAGTTTAAATAACACTAAACATAATTGCTATGACTGGAAAATAGTTATTGATCCAAAATATATTATCAGCAAGTAAATCAATGAAAAATCTCAGAATATATTGAATCGGATACAATGTTTTGAGAAAATTAATGCCCAAATGGTACAAGTGTTAGAAATGGAAACTATATCTAGATAATGACTTAAATCAAAGTATCATCAAACATTTATATCTTTCGCAATGAAATATATAACATATGATTGTAAAAACTTTTCCATATTTGAAAAAAATAATAAATTGATAGTTAAATTGAATACAAAGTGAATTTATACAATGTGACAAATAATAAATGAAAAACAATAATACAACAAATGTATTATTACTTAAGCTATAAAAGATCCAATTATCTGAGTTTTAATGAATATATGTTGTAAAGCCGGATTTGTTTAAAATTTTAACTTAACGGATTTTAGATTGATACATATCTTAAGTATGCATCTATGATGCGCGAATATTTACAACTTACTACATCGATGTATTAATTATTGAGATACATTTGACAAAAACAAAGTATAATATTAAAAATTATTTATTTATAAATCGTACTTAGATATATTTCATATGAAACTAATTGCCTTCCAGAAATATAGTATGGCTTGAGTTGGAGTACTGAGAATCATTTGCACACAAACGAAATATGAAGACAGCAGTATAACTATAACGGCAACAACAACCTGAAACAAAAATTAAATTTTATTAGCATCATAGTCAACTAGATTAAAACTTAAATAAATATAAAGTTATGGACTACGCTCAAATATAAAATATAACGGTTCCATTTGAATTCTCTAAAAACAAACATATTTTTATCATTTATATGGACAGAGCATCCTTAAAAAAAGAGAAATAAAACTAAACATCAAAGTTTAAATAACACTAAACATAATTGCTATGACTGGAAAATAGTTATTGATCCAAAATATATTATCAAAAAGTAAATCAATGAAAAATCTCAGAATATACTGAATCGGATACAATGTTTTGAGAAAATTAATGCCCAAATGGTACAAGTGTTAGAAATGGAAACTATATCTATATAATGACTTAAATCAAAGTATCATCAAACATTTATATCTTTCACAATGAAATATAAAACATATGATTGTAATAACTTTTCCATATTTGAAAAAAATAATAAAGTGATAGTTAAATTGATTACAAAGTGAATTTATACAATGTGACAAATAATAAATGAAAAACAATAATACAACAAATGTATTATTACTTAAGCTATAAAAGATCCAATTATCTGAGTTTTAATGAATATATGTTGTAAAGCCGGATTTGTTCAAAATTTTAACTTAACGGATTTTAGATTGATACATATCTTAAGTATGCATCTATGATGCGCGAATATTTACAACTTACTACATCGATGTATTAATTATTGAGATACATTTGACAAAAACAAAGTATAATAATAAAAATTATTTATTTATAAATCGTACTTAGATATATTTCATATGAAACTAATTGCCTTCCAGAAATATAGTATGGCTTGAGTTGGAGTACTGAGAATCATTTGCACACAAACGAAATATGAAGACAGCAGTATAACTATAACGGCAACAACAACCTGAAACAAAAATTAAATTTTATTAGCATCATAGTCAACTAGATTAAAACTTAAATAAATATAAAGTTATGGACTACGCTCAAATATAAAATATAACGGTTCCATTTGAATTTTCTAAAAACATAAACATATTTTTATCATTTATATGGACAGAGCATCCTTAAAAAAAGAGAAATAAAACTAAACATCAA
The DNA here is from genome assembly GCA_034509805.1 of Sipha maydis. NCBI lineage: Eukaryota > Metazoa > Arthropoda > Insecta > Hemiptera > Aphididae > Sipha > Sipha maydis. Next base: position 17,522 of record JASXSY010003318.1, read on the forward strand.
AGTTTAAATAACACTAAACATAATTGCTATGACTGGAAAATAGTTATTGATCCAAAATATATTATCAGCAAGTAAATCAATGAAAAATCTCAGAATATACTGAATCGGATACATTGTTTTGAGAAAATTAATGCCCAAATGGTACAAGTGTTAGAAATGGAAACTATATCTAGATAATGACTTAAATCAAAGTATCATCAAACATTTATATCTTTCACAATGAAATTTATAACATATGATTGTAATAACTTTTCCATATTTGAAAAAAATAATAAATTGATAGTTAAATTGAATACAAAGTGAATTTATACAATGTGACAAATAATAAATGAAAAACAATAATACAACAAATGTATTATTACTTAAGCTATAAAAGATCCAATTATCTGAGTTTTAATGAATATATGTTGTAAAGCCGGATTTGTTTAAATTTTTAACTTAACGGATTTTAGATTGATACATATCTTAAGTATGCATCTATGATGCGCGAATATTTACAACTTACTACATCGATGTATTAATTATTGAGATACATTTGACAAAAACAAAGTATAATATTAAAAATTATTTATTTATAAATCGTACTTAGATATATTTCATATGAAACTAATTGCCTTCCAGAAATATAGTATGGCTTGAGTTGGAGTACTGAGAATCATTTGCACACAAACGAAATATGAAGACAGCAGTATAACTATAACGGCAACAACAACCTGAAACAAAAATTAAATTTTATTAGCATCATAGTCAACTAGATTAAAACTTAAATAAATATAAAGTTATGGACTACGCTCAAATATAAAATATAACGGTTCCATTTGAATTTTCTAAAAACATAAACATATTTTTATCATTTATATGGACAGAGCATCCTTAAAAAAAGAGAAATAAAACTAAACATCAAAGTTTAAATAACACTAAACATAATTGCTATGACTGGAAAATAGTTATTGATCCAAAATATATTATCAGCAAGTAAATCAATGAAAAATCTCAGAATATATTGAATCGGATACAATGTTTTGAGAAAATTAATGCCCAAATGGTACAAGTGTTAGAAATGGAAACTATATCTAGATAATGACTTAAATCAAAGTATCATCAAACATTTATATCTTTCACAATGAAATATATAACATATGATTGTAATAACTTTTCCATATTTGAAAAAAATAATAAATTGATAGTTAAATTGAATACAAAGTGAATTTATACAATGTGACAAATAATAAATGAAAAACAATAATACAACAAATGTATTATTACTTAAGCTATAAAAGATCCAATTATCTGAGTTTTAATGAATATATGTTGTAAAGCCGGATTTGTTTAAAATTTTAACTTAACGGATTTTAGATTGATACATATCTTAAGTATGCATCTATGATGCGCGAATATTTACAACTTACTACATCGATGTATTAATTATTGAGATACATTTGACAAAAACAAAGTATAATATTAAAAATTATTTATTTATAAATCGTACTTAGATATATTTCATATGAAACTAATTGCCTTCCAGAAATATAGTATGGCTTGAGTTGGAGTACTGAGAATCATTTGCACACAAACGAAATATGAAGACAGCAGTATAACTATAACGGCAACAACAACCTGAAACAAAAATTAAATTTTATTAGCATCATAGTCAACTAGATTAAAACTTAAATAAATATAAAGTTATGGACTACGCTCAAATATAAAATATAACGGTTCCATTTGAATTTTCTAAAAACATAAACATATTTTTATCATTTATATGGACAGAGCATCCTTAAAAAAAGAGAAATAAAACTAAACATCAAAGTTTAAATAACACTAAACATAATTGCTATGACTGGAAAATAGTTATTGATCCAAAATATATTATCAGCAAGTAAATCAATGAAAAATCTCAGAATATATTGAATCGGATACAATGTTTTGAGAAAATTAATGCCCAAATGGTACAAGTGTTAGAAATGGAAACTATATCTAGATAATGACTTAAATCAAAGTATCATCAAACATTTATATCTTTCACAATGAAATATATAACATATGATTGTAATAACTTTTCCATATTTGAAAAAAATAATAAATTGATAGTTAAATTGAATACAAAGTGAATTTATACAATGTGACAAATAATAAATGAAAAACAATAATACAACAAATGTATTATTACTTAAGCTATAAAAGATCCAATTATCTGAGTTTTAATGAATATATGTTGTAAAGCCGGATTTGTTTAAAATTTTAACTTAACGGATTTTAGATTGATACATATCTTAAGTATGCATCTATGATGCGCGAATATTTACAACTTACTACATCGATGTATTAATTATTGAGATACATTTGACAAAAACAAAGTATAATATTAAAAATTATTTATTTATAAATCGTACTTAGATATATTTCATATGAAACTAATTGCCTTCCAGAAATATAGTATGGCTTGAGTTGGAGTACTGAGAATCATTTGCACACAAACGAAATATGAAGACAGCAGTATAACTATAACGGCAACAACAACCTGAAACAAAAATTAAATTTTATTAGCATCATAGTCAACTAGATTAAAACTTAAATAAATATAAAGTTATGGACTACGCTCAAATATAAAATATAACGGTTCCATTTGAATTTTCTAAAAACATAAACATATTTTTATCATTTATATGGACAGAGCATCCTTAAAAAAAGAGAAATAAAACTAAACATCAAAGTTTAAATAACACTAAACATAATTGCTATGACTGGAAAATAGTTATTGATCCAAAATATATTATCAGCAAGTAAATCAATGAAAAATCTCAGAATATATTGAATCGGATACAATGTTTTGAGAAAATTAATGCCCAAATGGTACAAGTGTTAGAAATGGAAACTATATCTAGATAATGACTTAAATCAAAGTATCATCAAACATTTATATCTTTCACAATGAAATATATAACATATGATTGTAATAACTTTTCCATATTTGAAAAAAATAATAAATTGATAGTTAAATTGAATACAAAGTGAATTTATACAATGTGACAAATAATAAATGAAAAACAATAATACAACAAATGTATTATTACTTAAGCTATAAAAGATCCAATTATCTGAGTTTTAATGAATATATGTTGTAAAGCCGGATTTGTTTAAAATTTTAACTTAACGGATTTTAGATTGATACATATCTTAAGTATGCATCTATGATGCGCGAATATTTACAACTTACTACATCGATGTATTAATTATTGAGATACATTTGACAAAAACAAAGTATAATATTAAAAATTATTTATTTATAAATCGTACTTAGATATATTTCATATGAAACTAATTGCCTTCCAGAAATATAGTATGGCTTGAGTTGGAGTACTGAGAATCATTTGCACACAAACGAAATATGAAGACAGCAGTATAACTATAACGGCAACAACAACCTGAAACAAAAATTAAATTTTATTAGCATCATAGTCAACTAGATTAAAACTTAAATAAATATAAAGTTATGGACTACGCTCAAATATAAAATATAACGGTTCCATTTGAATTTTCTAAAAACATAAACATATTTTTATCATTTATATGGACAGAGCATCCTTAAAAAAAGAGAAATAAAACTAAACATCAAAGTTTAAATAACACTAAACATAATTGCTATGACTGGAAAATAGTTATTGATCCAAAATATATTATCAGCAAGTAAATCAATGAAAAATCTCAGAATACACTGAATCGGATACAATGTTTTGAGAAAATTAATGCCCAAATAGTACAAGTGTTAGAAATGGAAACTATATCTAGATAATGACTTAAATCAAAGTATCATCAAACATTTATATCTTTCACAATGAAATATATAACATATGATTGTAAAAACTTTTCCATATTTGAAAAAAATAATAAATTGATAGTTAAATTGAATACAAAGTGAATTTATACAATGTGACAAATAATAAATGAAAAACAATAATACAACAAATGTATTATTACTTAAGCTATAAAAGATCCAATTATCTGAGTTTTAATGAATATATGTTGTAAAGCCGGATTTGTTTAAAATTTTAACTTAACGGATTTTAGATTGATACATATCTTAAGTATGCATCTATGATGCGCGAATATTTACAACTTACTACATCGATGTATTAATTATTGAGATACATTTGACAAAAACAAAGTATAATATTAAAAATTATTTATTTATAAATCGTACTTAGATATATTTCATATGAAACTAATTGCCTTCCAGAAATATAGTATGGCTTGAGTTGGAGTACTGAGAATCATTTGCACACAAACGAAATATGAAGACAGCAGTATAACTATAACGGCAACAACAACCTGAAACAAAAATTAAATTTTATTAGCATCATAGTCAACTAGATTAAAACTTAAATAAATATAAAGTTATGGACTACGCTCAAATATAAAATATAACGGTTCCATTTGAATTTTCTAAAAACATAAACATATTTTTATCATTTATATGGACAGAGCATCCTTAAAAAAAGAGAAATAAAACTAAACATCAAAGTTTAAATAACACTAAACATAATTGCTATGACTGGAAAATAGTTATTGATCCAAAATATATTATCAGCAAGTAAATCAATGAAAAATCTCAGAATATATTGAATCGGATACAATGTTTTGAGAAAATTAATGCCCAAATGGTACAAGTGTTAGAAATGGAAACTATATCTAGATAATGACTTAAATCAAAGTATCATCAAACATTTATATCTTTCACAATGAAATATATAACATATGATTGTAATAACTTTTCCATATTTGAAAAAAATAATAAATTGATAGTTAAATTGAATACAAAGTGAATTTATACAATGTGACAAATAATAAATGAAAAACAATAATACAACAAATGTATTATTACTTAAGCTATAAAAGATCCAATTATCTGAGTTTTAATGAATATATGTTGTAAAGCCGGATTTGTTTAAAATTTTAACTTAACGGATTTTAGATTGATACATATCTTAAGTATGCATCTATGATGCGCGAATATTTACAACTTACTACATCGATGTATTAATTATTGAGATACATTTGACAAAAACAAAGTATAATATTAAAAATTATTTATTTATAAATCGTACTTAGATATATTTCATATGAAACTAATTGCCTTCCAGAAATATAGTATGGCTTGAGTTGGAGTACTGAGAATCATTTGCACACAAACGAAATATGAAGACAGCAGTATAACTATAACGGCAACAACAACCTGAAACAAAAATTAAATTTTATTAGCATCATAGTCAACTAGATTAAAACTTAAATAAATATAAAGTTATGGACTACGCTCAAATATAAAATATAACGGTTCCATTTGAATTTTCTAAAAACATAAACATATTTTTATCATTTATATGGACAGAGCATCCTTAAAAAAAGAGAAATAAAACTAAACATCAAAGTTTAAATAACACTAAACATAATTGCTATGACTGGAAAATAGTTATTGATCCAAAATATATTATCAGCAAGTAAATCAATGAAAAATCTCAGAATACACTGAATCGGATACAATGTTTTGAGAAAATTAATGCCCAAATAGTACAAGTGTTAGAAATGGAAACTATATCTAGATAATGACTTAAATCAAAGTATCATCAAACATTTATATCTTTCACAATGAAATATATAACATATGATTGTAATAACTTTTCCATATTTGAAAAAAATAATAAATTGATAGTTAAATTGAATACAAAGTGAATTTATACAATGTGACAAATAATAAATGAAAAACAATAATACAACAAATGTATTATTACTTAAGCTATAAAAGATCCAATTATCTGAGTTTTAATGAATATATGTTGTAAAGCCGGATTTGTTTAAAATTTTAACTTAACGGATTTTAGATTGATACATATCTTAAGTATGCATCTATGATGCGCGAATATTTACAACTTACTACATCGATGTATTAATTATTGAGATACATTTGACAAAAACAAAGTATAATATTAAAAATTATTTATTTATAAATCGTACTTAGATATATTTCATATGAAACTAATTGCCTTCCAGAAATATAGTATGGCTTGAGTTGGAGTACTGAGAATCATTTGCACACAAACGAAATATGAAGACAGCAGTATAACTATAACGGCAACAACAACCTGAAACAAAAATTAAATTTTATTAGCATCATAGTCAACTAGATTAAAACTTAAATAAATATAAAGTTATGGACTACGCTCAAATATAAAATATAACGGTTCCATTTGAATTTTCTAAAAACATAAACATATTTTTATCATTTATATGGACAGAGCATCCTTAAAAAAAGAGAAATAAAACTAAACATCAAAGTTTAAATAACACTAAACATAATTGCTATGACTGGAAAATAGTTATTGATCCAAAATATATTATCAGCAAGTAAATCAATGAAAAATCTCAGAATATATTGAATCGGATACAATGTTTTGAGAAAATTAATGCCCAAATGGTACAAGTGTTAGAAATGGTAACTATATCTAGATAATGACTTAAATCAAAGTATCATCAAACATTTATATCTTTCACAATGAAATATATAACATATGATTGTAATAACTTTTCCATATTTGAAAAAAATAATAAATTGATAGTTAAATTGAATACAAAGTGAATTTATACAATGAGACAAATAATAAATGAAAAACAATAATACAACAAATGTATTATTACTTAAGCTATAATAGATCCAATTATCTGAGTTTTAATGAATATATGTTGTAAAGCCGGATTTGTTCAAAATTTTAACTTAACGGATTTTAGATTGATACATATCTTAAGTATGCATCTATGATGCGCGAATATTTACAACTTACTACATCGATGTATTAATTATTGAGATACATTTGACAAAAACAAAGTATAATATTAAAAATTATTTATTTATAAATCGTACTTAGATATATTTCATATGAAACTAATTGCCTTCCAGAAATATAGTATGGCTTGAGTTGGTGTACTGAGAATCATTTGCACACAAACGAAATATGAAGACAGCAGTATAACTATAACGGCAACAACAACCTGAAACAAAAATTAAATTTTATTAGCATCATAGTCAACTAGATTAAAACTTAAATAAATATAAAGTTATGGACTACGCTCAAATATAAAATATAACGGTTCCATTTGAATTCTCTAAAAACAAACATATTTTTATCATTTATATGGACAGAGCATCCTTAAAAAAAGAGAAATAAAACTAAACATCAAAGTTTAAATAACACTAAACATAATTGCTATGACTGGAAAATAGTTATTGATCCAAAATATATTATCAGCAAGTAAATCAATGAAAAATCTCTGAATATACTGAATCGGATATAATGTTTTGAGAAAATTAATGCCCAAATGGTACAAGTGTTAGAAATGGAAACTATATCAATATAATGACTTAAATCAAAGTATCATCAAACATTTATATCTTTCACAATGAAATATAAAACATATGATTGTATTAACTTTTCCATATTTGAAAAAAATAATAAATTGATAGTTAAATTGAATACAAAGTGAATTTATACAATGAGACAAATAATAAATGAAAAACAATAATACAACAAATGTATTATTACTTAAGCTATAATAGATCCAATTATCTGAGTTTTAATGAATATATGTTGTAAAGCCGGATTTGTTCAAAATTTTAACTTAACGGATTTTAGATTGATACATATCTTAAGTATGCATCTATGATGCGCGAATATTTACAACTTACTACATCGATGTATTAATTATTGAGATACATTTGACAAAAACAAAGTATAATATTAAAAATTATTTATTTATAAATCGTACTTAGATATATTTCATATGAAACTAATTGCCTTCCAGAAATATAGTATGGCTTGAGTTGGTGTACTGAGAATCATTTGCACACAAACGAAATATGAAGACAGCAGTATAACTATAACGGCAACAACAACCTGAAACAAAAATTAAATTTTATTAGCATCATAGTCAACTAGATTAAAACTTAAATAAATATAAAGTTATGGACTACGCTCAAATATAAAATATAACGGTTCCATTTGAATTCTCTAAAAACAAACATATTTTTATCATTTATATGGACAGAGCATCCTTAAAAAAAGAGAAATAAAACTAAACATCAAAGTTTAAATAACACTAAACATAATTGCTATGACTGGAAAATAGTTATTGATCCAAAATATATTATCAAAAAGTAAATCAATGAAAAATCTCAGAATATACTGAATCGGATACAATGTTTTGAGAAAATTAATGCCCAAATGGTACAAGTGTTAGAAATGGAAACTATATCTATATAATGACTTAAATCAAAGTATCATCAAACATTTATATCTTTCACAATGAAATATAAAACATATGATTGTAATAACTTTTCCATATTTGAAAAAAATAATAAAGTGATAGTTAAATTGATTACAAAGTGAATTTATACAATGTGACAAATAATAAATGAAAAACAATAATACAACAAATGTATTATTACTTAAGCTATAAAAGATCCAATTATCTGAGTTTTAATGAATATATGTTGTAAAGCCGGATTTGTTCAAAATTTTAACTTAACGGATTTTAGATTGATACATATCTTAAGTATGCATCTATGATGCGCGAATATTTACAACTTACTACATCGATGTATTAATTATTGAGATACATTTGACAAAAACAAAGTATAATAATAAAAATTATTTATTTATAAATCGTACTTAGATATATTTCATATGAAACTAATTGCCTTCCAGAAATATAGTATGGCTTGAGTTGGAGTACTGAGAATCATTTGCACACAAACGAAATATGAAGACAGCAGTATAACTATAACGGCAACAACAACCTGAAACAAAAATTAAATTTTATTAGCATCATAGTCAACAAGATTAAAACTTAAATAAATATAAAGTTATGGACTACGCTCAAATATAAAATATAACGGTTCCATTTGAATTTTCTAAAAACATAAACATATTTTTATCATTTATATGGACAGAGCATCCTTAAAAAAAGAGAAATAAAACTAAACATCAAAGTTTAAATAACACTAAACATAATTGCTATGACTGGAAAATAGTTATAGATCCAAAATATATTATCAGCAAGTAAATCAATGAAAAATCTCAGAATATACTGAATCGGATACAATGTTTTGAGAAAATTAATGCCCAAATGGTACAAGTGTTAGAAATGGAAACTATATCTATATAATGACTTAAATCAAAGTATCATCAAACATTTATATCTTTCACAATGAAATATAAAACATATGATTGTAATAACTTTTCCATATTTGAAAAAAATAATAAAGTGATAGTTAAATTGATTACAAAGTGAATTTATACAATGTGACAAATAATAAATGAAAAACAATAATACAACAAATGTATTATTACTTAAGCTATAAAAGATCCAATTATCTGAGTTTTAATGAATATATGTTGTAAAGCCGGATTTGTTCAAAATTTTAACTTAACGGATTTTAGATTGATACATATCTTAAGTATGCATCTATGATGCGCGAATATTTACAACTTACTACATCGATGTATTAATTATTGAGATACATTTGACAAAAACAAAGTATAATATTAAAAATTATTTATTTATAAATCGTACTTAGATATATTTCATATGAAACTAATTGCCTTCCAGAAATATAGTATAGCTTGAGTTGGAGTACTGAGAATCATTTGCACAAAAACGAAATATGAAGACAGCAGTATAACTATAACGGCAACAACAACCTGAAACAAAAATTAAATTTTATTAGCATCATAGTCAACTAGATTAAAACTTAAATAAATATAAAGTTATGGACTACGCTCAAATATAAAATATAACGGTTCCATTTGAATTTTCTAAAAACATAAACATATTTTTATCATTTATATGGACAGAGCATCCTTAAAAAAAGAGAAATAAAACTAAACATCAAAGTTTAAATAACACTAAACATAATTGCTATGACTGGAAAATAGTTATAGATCCAAAATATATTATCAGCAAGTAAATCAATGAAAAATCTCAGAATATACTGAATCGGATACAATGTTTTGAGAAAATTAATGCCCAAATGGTACAAGTGTTAGAAATGGAAACTATATCTAGATAATGACTTAAATCAAAGTATCATCAAACATTTATATCTTTCACAATGAAATATATAACATATGATTGTAATAACTTTTCCATATTTGAAAAAAATAATAAAGTGATAGTTAAATTGAATACAAAGTGAATTTATACAATGTGACAAATAATAAATGAAAAACAATAATACAACAAATGTATTATTACTTAAGCTATAAAAGATCCAATTATCTGAGTTTTAATGAATATATGTTGTAAAGCCGGATTTGTTTAAAATTTTAACTTAACGGATTTTAGATTGATACATATCTTAAGTATGCATCTATGATGCGCGAATATTTACAACTTACTACATCGATGTATTAATTATTGAGATACATTTGACAAAAACAAAGTATAATATTAAAAATTATTTATTTATAAATCGTACTTAGATATATTTCATATGAAACTAATTGCCTTCCAGAAATATAGTATGGCTTGAGTTGGAGTACTGAGAATCATTTGCACACAAACGAAATATGAAGACAGCAGTATAACTATAACGGCAACAACAACCTGAAACAAAAATTAAATTTTATTAGCATCATAGTCAACTAGATTAAAACTTAAATAAATATAAAGTTATGGACTACGCTCAAATATAAAATATAACGGTTCCATTTGAATTTTCTAAAAACATAAACATATTTTTATCATTTATATGGACAGAGCATCCTTAAAAAAAGAGAAATAAAACTAAACATCAAAGTTTAAATAACACTAAACATAATTGCTATGACTGGAAAATAGTTATTGATCCAAAATATATTATCAGCAAGTAAATCAATGAAAAATCTCAGAATATATTGAATCGGATACAATGTTTTGAGAAAATTAATGCCCAAATGGTACAAGTGTTAGAAATGGAAACTATATCTAGATAATGACTTAAATCAAAGTATCATCAAACATTTATATCTTTCACAATGAAATATATAACATATGATTGTAATAACTTTTCCATATTTGAAAAAAATAATAAATTGATAGTTAAATTGAATACAAAGTGAATTTATACAATGAGACAAATAATAAATGAAAAACAATAATACAACAAATGTATTATTACTTAAGCTATAATAGATCCAATTATCTGAGTATTAATGAAATAATGTTGTAAAGCCAGATTTGTTTAAAATTTTAACTTAACGGATTTTAGATTGATACATATCTTAAGTATGCATCTATGATGCGCGAATATTAACAACTAACTACATCGAAGTATTAATTATTGTGATACATTTGACAAAAACAAAGTATAAGATTAAAAAGTATTTATTTATAAATTGTACTTAGATATATTTCATATGAAACTAATTGCCTTCCAGAAATTTAGTATGGCTTGAGTTGGAGTACTGAGAAACATTTGCACACAAACGTAATATGAAGTCAGCAGTAGAACTATAACGGCAACAACAACCTAAAATAAAAATTAAATTTTATTAGCATCATAGTCAACTAGATTAAAACTTAAATAAATATAAAGTTATGGATTACGCACAAATATAAAATATAACGGTTCCATTTGAACTTTCCGAAAACATAAACATATTTTTATCATTTATTTAGACGGAGCATCCTTAAAAAAAGATAAATTACAACTAAACATTAAAGTTTAAAACAAACTCTAACAATATTGCAATAACTGGAAAATAGGTATAGATCCAAAATATATTATCAGCAAGTAAATCAATGAAAAATCTCAAAATATGCTGAATCGGATACAATGTTTTGAGAAAATTAATGCACAAGTGGTACAAGTGTTAGAAATGGAAACTATATCTATATAATGACTTAAATCAAACTATCATCAAACATTTATATCTTTCACAATGAAATATATAACATATGATAGTAATAACTATTCCATAATTGAAAAAAATAATAAATTGACAGTTCAATTAAATACAAAGTGAATTTATACAATGTGACAAATAATAATTGAAAAACTATAATACAACAAAAGTATTATTACGTAAGGTATAATAGATCCAATTATCTGAGTTTTAATGAAATAATGTTGTAAAGCCAGATTTGTTTAAAATTTTAACTTAACGGATTTTAGATTGATACATATCTTAAGTATGCATCTATGATGCGCGAATATTTACAACTTACTACATCGATGTATTAATTATTGAGATACATTTGACAAAAACAAAGTATAATATTAAAAATTATTTATTTATAAATCGTACTTAGATATATTTCATATGAAACTAATTGCCTTCCAGAAATATAGTATGGCTTGAGTTGGAGTACTGAGAATCATTTGCACACAAACGAAATATGAAGACAGCAGTATAACTATAACGGCAACAACAACCTGAAACAAAAATTAAATTTTATTAGCATCATAGTCAACTAGATTAAAACTTAAATAAATATAAAGTTATGGACTACGCTCAAATATAAAATATAACGGTTCCATTTGAATTTTCTAAAAACATAAACATATTTTGATCATTTATATGGACAGAGCATCCTTAAAAAAAGAGAAATAAAACTAAACATCAAAGTTTAAATAACACTAAACATAATTGCTATGACTGGAAAATAGTTATTGTTCCAAAATATATTATCAGCAAGTAAATCAATGAAAAATCTCAGAATATACTGAATCGGATACAATGTTTTGAGAAAATTAATGCCCAAATGGTACAAGTGTTAGAAATGGAAACTATATCTAGATAATGACATAAATCAAAGTATCATCAAACATTTATATCTTTCACAATGAAATATAAAACATATGATTGTAATAACTTTTCCATATTTGAAAAAAATAATAAAGTGATAGTTAAATTGAATACAAAGTGAATTTATACAATGTGACAAATAATAAATGAAAAACAATAATACAACAAATGTATTATTACTTAAGCTATAAAAGATCCAATTATCTGAGTTTTAATGAATATATGTTGTAAAGCCGGATTTGTTCAAAATTTTAACTTAACGGATTTTAGATTGATACATATCTTAAGTATGCATCTATGATGCGCGAATATTTACAACTTACTACATCGATGTATTAATTATTGAGATACATTTGACAAAAACAAAGTATAATATTAAAAATTATTTATTTATAAATCGTACTTAGATATATTTCATATGAAACTAATTGCCTTCCAGAAATATAGTATGGCTTGAGTTGGAGTACTGAGAATCATTTGCACACAAACGAAATATGAAGACAGCAGTATAACTATAACGGCAACAACAACCTGAAACAAAAATTAAATTTTATTAGCATCATAGTCAACTAGATTAAAACTTAAATAAATATAAAGTTATGGACTACGCTCAAATATAAAATATAACGGTTCCATTTGAATTTTCTAAAAACATAAACATATTTTTATCATTTATATGGACAGAGCATCCTTAAAAAAAGAGAAATAAAACTAAACATCAAAGTTTAAATAACACTAAACATAATTGCTATGACTGGAAAATAGTTATAGATCCAAAATATATTATCAGCAAGTAAATCAATGAAAAATCTCAGAACATACTGAATCGGATACAATGTTTTGAGAAAATTAATGCCCAAATGGTACAAGTGTTAGAAATGGAAACTATATCTATATAATGACTTAAATCAAAGTATCATCAAACATTTATATCTTTCACAATGAAATATAAAACATATGATTGTAATAACTTTTCCATATTTGAAAAAAATAATAAAGTGATAGTTAAATTGATTACAAAGTGAATTTATACAATGTGACAAATAATAAATGAAAAACAATAATACAACAAATGTATTATTACTTAAGCTATAAAAGATCCAATTATCTGAGTTTTAATGAATATATGTTGTAAAGCCGGATTTGTTCAAAATTTTTACTTAACGGATTTTAGATTGATACATATCTTAAGTATGCATCTATGATGCGCGAATATTTACAACTTACTACATCGATGTATTAATTATTGAGATACATTTGACAAAAACAAAGTATAATATTAAAAATTATTTATTTATAAATCGTACTTAGATATATTTCATATGAAACTAATTGCCTTCCAGAAATATAGTATGGCTTGAGTTGGAGTACTGAGAATCATTTGCACACAAACGAAATATGAAGACAGCAGTATAACTATAACGGCAACAACAACCTGAAACAAAAATTAAATTTTATTAGCATCATAGTCAACTAGATTAAAACTTAAATAAATATAAAGTTATGGACTACGCTCAAATATAAAATATAACGGTTCCATTTGAATTTTCTAAAAACATAAACATATTTTTATCATTTATATGGACAGAGCATCCTTAAAAAAAGAGAAATAAAACTAAACATCAAAGTTTAAATAACACTAAACATAATTGCAATGACTGGAAAATAGTTATTGTTCCAAAATATATTATCAGCAAGTAAATCAATGAAAAATCTCAGAATATACTGAATCGGATACAATGTTTTGAGAAAATTAATGCCCAAATGGTACAAGTGTTAGAAATGGAAACTATATCTAGATAATGACTTAAATCAAAGTATCATCAAACATTTATATCTTTCACAATGAAATATAAAACATATGATTGTAATAACTTTTCCATATTTGAAAAAAATAATAAAGTGATAGTTAAATTGAATACAAAGTGAATTTATACAATGTGACAAATAATAAATGAAAAACAATAATACAACAAATGTATTATTACTTAAGCTATAAAAGATCCAATTATCTGAGTTTTAATGAATATATGTTGTAAAGCCGGATTTGTTCAAAATTTTAACTTAACGGATTTTAGATTGATACATATCTTAAGTATGCATCTATGATGCGCGAATATTTACAACTTACTACATCGATGTATTAATTATTGAGATACATTTGACAAAAACAAAGTATAATATTAAAAATTATTTATTTATAAATCGTACTTAGATATATTTCATATGAAACTAATTGCCTTCCAGAAATATAGTATGGCTTGAGTTGGAGTACTGAGAATCATTTGCACACAAACGAAATATGAAGACAGCAGTATAACTATAACGGCAACAACAACCTGAAACAAAAATTAAATTTTATTAGCATCATAGTCAACTAGATTAAAACTTAAATAAATATAAAGTTATGGACTACGCTCAAATATAAAATATAACGGTTCCATTTGAATTTTCTAAAAACATAAACATATTTTTATCATTTATATGGACAGAGCATCCTTAAAAAAAGAGAAATAAAACTAAACATCAAAGTTTAAATAACACTAAACATAATTGCTATGACTGGAAAATAGTTATAGATCCAAAATATATTATCAGCAAGTAAATCAATGAAAAATCTCAGAATATACTGAATCGGATACAATGTTTTGAGAAAATTAATGCCCAAATGGTACAAGTGTTAGAAATGGAAACTATATCTAGATAATGACTTAAATCAAAGTATCATCAAACATTTATATCTTTCACAATGAAATATATAACATATGATTGTAATAACTTTTCCATATTTGAAAAAAATAATAAAGTGATAGTTAAATTGAATACAAAGTGAATTTATACAATGTGACAAATAATAAATGAAAAACAATAATACAACAAATGTATTATTACTTAAGCTATAAAAGATCCAATTATCTGAGTTTTAATGAATATATGTTGTAAAGCCGGATTTGTTCAAAATTTTAACTTAACGGATTTTAGATTGATACATATCTTAAGTATGCATCTATGATGCGCGAATATTTACAACTTACTACATCGATGCATTAATTATTGAGATACATTTGACAAAAACAAAGTATAATATTAAAAATTATTTATTTATAAATCGTACTTAGATATATTTCATATGAAACTAATTGCCTTCCAGAAATATAGTATGGCTTGAGTTGGAGTACTGAGATTCATTTGCACACAAACGAAATATGAAGACAGCAGTATAACTATAACGGCAACAACAACCTAAAACAAAAATTAAATTTTATTAGCATCATAGTCAACTAGATTAAAACTTAAATAAATATAAAGTTATGGACTACGCTCAAATATAAAATATAACGGTTCCATTTGAATTTTCCAAAAACATAAACATATTTTTATCATTTATATAGACAGAGCATCCTTAATAAAAGAGAAATAAAATTAAACATCAAAGTTTAAATAACACTAAACATAATTGCTATGAATGGAAAATAGTTATAGATCCAAAATATATTATCAGCAAGTAAATCAATGAAAAATCTCAGAATATACTGAATCGGATACAATGTTTTGAGAAAATTAATGCCCAAATGGTACAAGTTATAGAAATGAAACTATATCTATATAATGACTTAAATCAAAGTATCATCAAACATTTATATCTTTCACAATGAAATATATAACGTATGATTGTATTAACTTTTCCATATTTGAAAAAAATAATAAATTGATAGTTAAATTGAATACAAAGTGAATTTATACAATGTGACAAATAATAAATGAAAAACTATAATACAACAAATGTATAATTACTTAAGCTATAAAAGATCCAAAAATCTGAGTTTTAATGAATATATGTTGTAAAGCCGGATTTGTTCAAAATTTTAACTTAACGGATTTTAGATTGATACATATCTTAAGTATGCATCTATGATGCGCGAATATTTACAACTTAATACATCGATGTATTAATTATTGAGATACATTTGACAAAAACAAAGTATAATATTAAAAATTATTTATTTATAAATCGTACTTAGATATATTTCATATGAAACTAATTGCCTTCCAGAAATATAGTATGTGGCTTGAGTTGGAGTACTGAGAATCATTTGCACACAAACGAAATATGAAGACAGCAGTATAACTATAACGGCAACAACAACCTGAAACAAAAATTAAATTTTATTAGCATCATAGTCAACTAGATTAAAACTTAAATAAATATAAAGTTATGGACTACGCTCAAATATAAAATATAACGGTTCCATTTGAATTTTCTAAAAACATAAACATATTTTTATCATTTATATGGACAGAGCATCCTTAAAAAAAGAGAAATAAAACTAAACATCAAAGTTTAAATAACACTAAACATAATTGCTATGACTGGAAAATAGTTATAGATCCAAAATATATTATCAGCAAGTAAATCAATGAAAAATCTCAGAACATACTGAATCGGATACAATGTTTTGAGAAAATTAATGCCCAAATGGTACAAGTGTTAGAAATGGAAACTATATCTATATAATGACTTAAATCAAAGTATCATCAAACATTTATATCTTTCACAATGAAATATAAAACATATGATTGTAATAACTTTTCCATATTTGAAAAAAATAATAAAGTGATAGTTAAATTGATTACAAAGTGAATTTATACAATGTGACAAATAATAAATGAAAAACAATAATACAACAAATGTATTATTACTTAAGCTATAAAAGATCCAATTATCTGAGTTTTAATGAATATATGTTGTAAAGCCGGATTTGTTCAAAATTTTTACTTAACGGATTTTAGATTGATACATATCTTAAGTATGCATCTATGATGCGCGAATATTTACAACTTACTACATCGATGTATTAATTATTGAGATACATTTGACAAAAACAAAGTATAATATTAAAAATTATTTATTTATAAATCGTACTTAGATATATTTCATATGAAACTAATTGCCTTCCAGAAATATAGTATGGCTTGAGTTGGAGTACTGAGAATCATTTGTACACAAACGAAATATGAAGACATCAGTATAACTATAACGGCAACAACAACCTAAAACAAAAATTAAATTTTATTAGCATCATAGTCAACTAGATTAAAACTTAAATAAATATAAAGTTATGGACTACGCTCAAATATAAAATATAACGGTTCCATTTGAATTTTCCAAAAACATAAACATATTTTTATCATTTATATAGACAGAGCATCCTTAAAAAAAGAGAAATAAAACTAAACATCAAAGTTTAAATAACACTAAACATAATTGCTATGACTGGAAAATAGTTATAGATCCAAAATATATTATCAGCAAGTAAATCAATGAAAAATCTCAGAACATACTGAATCGGATACAATGTTTTGAGAAAATTAATGCCCAAATGGTACAAGTTATAGAAATGGAAACTATATCTAGATAATGACTTAAATCAAAGTATCATCAAACATTTATATCTTTCACAATGAAATATATAACATATGATTGTAATAACTTTTCCATATTTGAAAAAAATAATAAATTGATAGTTAAATTGAATACAAAGTGAATTTATACAATGTGACAAATAATAAATGAAAAACAATAATACAACAAATGTATAATTACTTAAGCTATAAAAGATCCAAAAATCTGAGTTTTAATGAATATATGTTGTAAAGCCGGATTTGTTCAAAATTTTAACTTAACGGATTTTAGATTGATACATATCTTAAGTATGCATCTATGATGCGCGAATATTTACAACTTACTACATCGATGTATTAATTATTGAGATACATTTGACAAAAACAAAGTATAATATTAAAAATTATTTATTTATAAATCGTACTTAGATATATTTCATATGAAACTAATTGCCTTCCAGAAATATAGTATGGCTTGAGTTGGAGTACTGAGAATCATTTGCACACAAACGAAATATGAAGACAGCAGTATAACTATAACGGCAACAACAACCTAAAACAAAAATTAAATTTTATTAGCATCATAGTCAACTAGATTAAGACTTAAATAAATATAAAGTTATGGACTACGCTCAAATATAAAATATAACGGTTCCATTTGAATTTTCCAAAAACATAAACATATTTTTATCATTTATATAGACAGAGCATCCTTAAAAAAAGAGAAATAAAACTAAACATCAAAGTTTAAATAACACTAAACATAATTGCTATGACTGGAAAATAGTTATTGATCCAAAATATATTATCAGCAAGTAAATCAATGAAAAATCTCAGAATATACTGAATCGGATACAATGTTTTGAGAAAATTAATGCCCAAATGGTACAAGTTATAGAAATGGAAACTATATCTAGATAATGACTTAAATCAAAGTATCATCAAACATTTATATCTTTCACAATGAAATATATAACATATGATTGTAATAACTTTTCCATATTTGAAAAAAATAATAAATTGATAGTTAAATTGAATACAAAGTGAATTTATACAATGTGACAAATAATAAATGAAAAACAATAATACAACAAATGTATAATTACTTAAGCTATAAAAGATCCAAAAATCTGAGTTTTAATGAATATATGTTGTAAAGCCGGATTTGTTCAAAATTTTAACTTAACGGATTTTAGATTGATACATATCTTAAGTATGCATCTATGATGCGCGAATATTTACAACTTACTACATCGATGTATTAATTATTGAGATACATTTGACAAAAACAAAGTATAATATTAAAAATTATTTATTTATAAATCGTACTTAGATATATTTCATATGAAACTAATTGCCTTCCAGAAATATAGTATGGCTTGAGTTGGAGTACTGAGAATCATTTGCACACAAACGAAATATGAAGACAGCAGTATAACTATAACGGCAACAACAACCTAAAACAAAAATTAAATTTTATTAGCATCATAGTCAACTAGATTAAGACTTAAATAAATATAAAGTTATGGACTACGCTCAAATATAAAATATAACGGTTCCATTTGAATTTTCCAAAAACATAAACATATTTTTATCATTTATATAGACAGAGCATCCTTAAAAAAAGAGAAATAAAACTAAACATCAAAGTTTAAATAACACTAAACATAATTGCTATGACTGGAAAATAGTTATTGATCCAAAATATATTATCAGCAAGTAAATCAATGAAAAATCTCAGAATATACTGAATCGGATACAATGTTTTGAGAAAATTAATGCCCAAATGGTACAAGTGTTAGAAATGGAAACTATATCTAGATAATGACTTAAATCAAAGTATCATCAAACATTTATATCTTTCACAATGAAATATAAAACATATGATTGTAATAACTTTTCCATATTTGAAAAAAATAATAAAGTGATAGTTAAATTGAATACAAAGTGAATTTATACAATGTGACAAATAATAAATGAAAAACAATAATACAACAAATGTATTATTACTTAAGCTATAAAAGATCCAATTATCTGAGTTTTAATGAATATATGTTGTAAAGCCGGATTTGTTCAAAATTTTAACTTAACGGATTTTAGATTGATACATATCTTAAGTATGCATCTATGATGCGCGAATATTTACAACTTACTACATCGATGTATTAATTATTGAGATACATTTGACAAAAACAAAGTATAATATAAAAAATATTTTATTTATAAATCGTACTTAGATATACTTCATATAAAACTAATTGCCTTCCAGAAATTTAGTATGGCTTGAGTTGGAGTACTGAGAATCATTTGCACACAAACGAAATATGAAGACAGCAGTATAACTATAACGGCAACAACAACCTGAAACAAAAATTAAATTTTATTAGCATCATAGTCAACTAGATTAAAACTTAAATAAATATAAAGTTATGGACTACGCTCAAATATAAAATATAACGGTTCCATTTGAATTTTCTAAAAACATAAACATATTTTTATCATTTATATGGACAGAGCATCCTTAAAAAAAGAGAAATAAAACTAAACATCAAAGTTTAAATAACACTAAACATAATTGCTATGACTGGAAAATAGTTATAGATCCAAAATATATTATCAGCAAGTAAATCAATGAAAAATCTCAGAACATACTGAATCGGATACAATGTTTTGAGAAAATTAATGCCCAAATGGTACAAGTGTTAGAAATGGAAACTATATCTATATAATGACTTAAATCAAAGTATCATCAAACATTTATATCTTTCACAATGAAATATAAAACATATGATTGTAATAACTTTTCCATATTTGAAAAAAATAATAAAGTGATAGTTAAATTGATTACAAAGTGAATTTATACAATGTGACAAATAATAAATGAAAAACAATAATACAACAAATGTATTATTACTTAAGCTATAAAAGATCCAATTATCTGAGTTTTAATGAATATATGTTGTAAAGCCGGATTTGTTCAAAATTTTTACTTAACGGATTTTAGATTGATACATATCTTAAGTATGCATCTATGATGCGCGAATATTTACAACTTACTACATCGATGTATTAATTATTGAGATACATTTGACAAAAACAAAGTATAATATTAAAAATTATTTATTTATAAATCGTACTTAGATATATTTCATATGAAACTAATTGCCTTCCAGAAATATAGTATGGCTTGAGTTGGAGTACTGAGAATCATTTGCACACAAACGAAATATGAAGACAGCAGTATAACTATAACGGCAACAACAACCTAAAACAAAAATTAAATTTTATTAGCATCATAGTCAACTAGATTAAGACTTAAATAAATATAAAGTTATGGACTACGCTCAAATATAAAATATAACGGTTCCATTTGAATTTTCCAAAAACATAAACATATTTTTATCATTTATATAGACAGAGCATCCTTAAAAAAAGAGAAATAAAACTAAACATCAAAGTTTAAATAACACTAAACATAATTGCTATGACTGGAAAATAGTTATTGATCCAAAATATATTATCAGCAAGTAAATCAATGAAAAATCTCAGAATATACTGAATCGGATACAATGTTTTGAGAAAATTAATGCCCAAATGGTACAAGTGTTAGAAATGGAAACTATATCTAGATAATGACTTAAATCAAAGTATCATCAAACATTTATATCTTTCACAATGAAATATAAAACATATGATTGTAATAACTTTTCCATATTTGAAAAAAATAATAAAGTGATAGTTAAA
Source organism: Sipha maydis (assembly GCA_034509805.1). Lineage (NCBI taxonomy): Eukaryota > Metazoa > Arthropoda > Insecta > Hemiptera > Aphididae > Sipha > Sipha maydis. Next base: position 39,505 of record JASXSY010003318.1, read on the forward strand.
TTGAATACAAAGTGAATTTATACAATGTGACAAATAATAAATGAAAAACAATAATACAACAAATGTATAATTACTTAAGCTATAAAAGATCCAATTATCTGAGTTTTAATGAATATATGTTGTAAAGCCGGATTTGTTCAAAATTTTAACTTAACGGATTTTAGATTGATACATATCTTAAGTATGCATCTATGATGCGCGAATATTTACAACTTACTACATCGATGTATTAATTATTGAGATACATTTGACAAAAACAAAGTATAATATAAAAAATATTTTATTTATAAATCGTACTTAGATATACTTCATATAAAACTAATTGCCTTCCAGAAATTTAGTATGGCTTGAGTTGGAGTACTGAGAATCATTTGCACACAAACGAAATATGAAGACAGCAGTATAACTATAACGGCAACGACAACCTGAAACAAAAATTAAATTTTATTAGCATCATAGTCAACTAGATTAAAACTTAAATAAATATAAAGTTATGGACTACGCTCAAATATAAAATATAACGGTTCCATTTGAATTTTCTAAAAACATAAACATATTTTTATCATTTATATGGACAGAGCATCCTTAAAAAAAGAGAAATAAAACTAAACATCAAAGTTTAAATAACACTAAACATAATTGCTATGACTGGAAAATAGTTATAGATCCAAAATATATTATCAGCAAGTAAATCAATGAAAAATCTCAGAACATACTGAATCGGATACAATGTTTTGAGAAAATTAATGCCCAAATGGTACAAGTGTTAGAAATGGAAACTATATCTATATAATGACTTAAATCAAAGTATCATCAAACATTTATATCTTTCACAATGAAATATAAAACATATGATTGTAATAACTTTTCCATATTTGAAAAAAATAATAAAGTGATAGTTAAATTGATTACAAAGTGAATTTATACAATGTGACAAATAATAAATGAAAAACAATAATACAACAAATGTATTATTACTTAAGCTATAAAAGATCCAATTATCTGAGTTTTAATGAATATATGTTGTAAAGCCGGATTTGTTCAAAATTTTTACTTAACGGATTTTAGATTGATACATATCTTAAGTATGCATCTATGATGCGCGAATATTTACAACTTACTACATCGATGTATTAATTATTGAGATACATTTGACAAAAACAAAGTATAATATTAAAAATTATTTATTTATAAATCGTACTTAGATATATTTCATATGAAACTAATTGCCTTCCAGAAATATAGTATGGCTTGAGTTGGAGTACTGAGAATCATTTGCACACAAACGAAATATGAAGACAGCAGTATAACTATAACGGCAACAACAACCTGAAACAAAAATTAAATTTTATTAGCATCATAGTCAACTAGATTAAAACTTAAATAAATATAAAGTTATGGACTACGCTCAAATATAAAATATAACGGTTCCATTTGAATTTTCTAAAAACATAAACATATTTTTATCATTTATATGGACAGAGCATCCTTAAAAAAAGAGAAATAAAACTAAACATCAAAGTTTAAATAACACTAAACATAATTGCTATGACTGGAAAATAGTTATTGATCCAAAATATATTATCAGCAAGTAAATCAATGAAAAATCTCTGAATATACTGAATCGGATACAATGTTTTGAGAAAATTAATGCCCAAATGGTACAAGTGTTAGATATGGAAACTATATCAATATAATGACTTAAATCAAAGTATCATCAAACATTTATATCTTTCACAATGAAATATAAAACATATGATTGTATTAACTTTTCCATATTTGAAAAAAATAATAAATTGATAGTTAAATTGAATACAAAGTGAATTTATACAATGTGACAAATAATAAATGAAAAACTATAATACAACAAATGTATTATTACTTAAGCTATAATAGATCCAATTATCTGAGTTTTAATGAATATATGTTGTAAAGCCGGATTTGTTCAAAATTTTAACTTAACGGATTTTAGATTGATACATATCTTAAGTATGCATCTATGATGCGCGAATATTTACAACTTACTACATCGATGTATTAATTATTGAGATACATTTGACAAAAACAAAGTATAATATTAAAAATTATTTATTTATAAATCGTACTTAGATATATTTCATATGAAACTAATTGCCTTCCAGAAATATAGTATGGCTTGAGTTGGAGTACTGAGATTCATTTGCACACAAACGAAATATGAAGACAGCAGTATAACTATAACGGCAACAACAACCTAAAACAAAAATTAAATTTTATTAGCATCATAGTCAACTAGATTAAAACTTAAATAAATATAAAGTTATGGACTACGCTCAAATATAAAATATAACGGTTCCATTTGAATTTTCCAAAAACATAAACATATTTTTATCATTTATATAGACAGAGCATCCTTAATAAAAGAGAAATAAAACTAAACATCAAAGTTTAAATAACACTAAACATAATTGCTATGACTGGAAAATAGTTATTGATCCAAAATATATTATCAGCAAGTAAATCAATGAAAAATCTCTGAATATACTGAATCGGATACAATGTTTTGAGAAAATTAATGCCCAAATGGTACAAGTGTTAGATATGGAAACTATATCAATATAATGACTTAAATCAAAGTATCATCAAACATTTATATCTTTCACAATGAAATATAAAACATATGATTGTATTAACTTTTCCATATTTGAAAAAAATAATAAATTGATAGTTAAATTGAATACAAAGTGAATTTATACAATGTGACAAATAATAAATGAAAAACTATAATACAACAAATGTATTATTACTTAAGCTATAAAAGATCCAATTATCTGAGTTTTAATGAATATATGTTGTAAAGCCGGATTTGTTCAAAATTTTAACTTAACGGATTTTAGATTGATACATATCTTAAGTATGCATCTATGATGCGCGAATATTTACAACTTAATACATCGATGTATTAATTATTGAGATACATTTGACAAAAACAAAGTATAATATTAAAAATTATTTATTTATAAATCGTACTTAGATATATTTCATATGAAACTAATTGCCTTCCAGAAATATAGTATGGCTTGAGTTGGAGTACTGAGAATCATTTGCACACAAACGAAATATGAAGACAGCAGTATAACTATAACGGCAACAACAACCTGAAACAAAAATTAAATTTTATTAGCATCATAGTCAACTAGATTAAAACTTAAATAAATATAAAGTTATGGACTACGCTCAAATATAAAATATAACGGTTCCATTTGAATTTTCTAAAAACATAAACATATTGTTATCATTTATATGGACAGAGCATCCTTAAAAAAAGAGAAATAAAACTAAACATCAAAGTTTAAATAACACTAAACATAATTGCTATGACTGGAAAATAGTTATAGATCCAAAATATATTATCAGCAAGTAAATCAATGAAAAATCTCAGAATATACTGAATCGGATACAATGTTTTGAGAAAATTAATGCCCAAATGGTACAAGTGTTAGAAATGGAAACTATATCTATATAATGACTTAAATCAAAGTATCATCAAACATTTATATCTTTCACAATGAAATATAAAACATATGATTGTATTAACTTTTCCATATTTCAAAAAAATAATAAATTGATAGTTAAATTGAATACAAAGTGAATTTATACAATGTGACAAATAATAAATGAAAAACTATAATACAACAAATGTATTATTACTTAAGCTATAATAGATCCAATTATCTGAGTTTTAATGAATATATGTTGTAAAGCCGGATTTGTTCAAAATTTTAACTTAACGGATTTTAGATTGATACATATCTTAAGTATGCATCTATGATGCGCGAATATTTACAACTTACTACATCGATGTATTAATTATTGAGATACATTTGACAAAAACAAAGTATAATTTTAAAAATTATTTATTTATAAATCGTACTTAGATATATTTCATATGAAACTAATTGCCTTCCAGAAATTTAGTATGGCTTGAGTTGGAGTACTGAGAATCATTTGTACACAAACGAAATATGAAGACATCAGTATAACTATAACGGCAACAACAACCTAAAACAAAAATTAAATTTTATTAGCATCATGGTAAACTAGATTAAAACTTAAATAAATATAAAGTCATGGACAATGCTCAAATCTAAAATATAATGGTTCCATTTGAATTTTCCAAAAACATAAACATATTTTTATCATTTATATAGACAGAGCATCCTTAAAAAAAGAGAAATAAAACTAAACATCAAAGTTTAAATAACACTAAACATAATTGCTATGACTGGAAAATAGTTATTGATCCAAAATATATTATCAGCAAGTAAATCAATGAAAAATCTCGGAATATACTGAATCGGATACAATGTTTTGAGAAAATTAATGCCCAAATGGTACAAGTGTTAGAAATGGAAACTATATCTATATAATGACTTAAATCAAAGTATCATCAAACATTTATATCTTTCACAATGAAATATATAACATATGATTGTAATAACTTCTCCATATTTGAAAAAAATAATAAATTGATAGTTAAATTGAATAGAAAGTGAATTTATACAATGTGACAAATAATAAATGAAAAACTATAATACAACAAATGTATTATTACTTAAGCTATAATAGATCCAATTATCTGAGTTTTAATGAATATATGTTGTAAAGCCGGATTTGTTCAAAATTTTAACTTAACGGATTTTAGATTGATACATATCTTAAGTATGCATCTATGATGCGCGAATATTTACAACTTACTACATCGATGTATTAATTATTGAGATACATTTGACAAAAACAAAGTATAATATTAAAAATTATTTATTTATAAATCGTACTTAGATATATTTCATATGAAACTAATTGCCTTCCAGAAATTTAGTATGGCTTAAGTTGGAGTACTGAGAATCATTTGCACACAAACGAAATATGAAGACAGCAGTATAACTATAACGGCAACAACAACCTAAAACAAAAATTAAATTTTATTAGCATCATAGTCAACTAGATTAAAACTTAAATAAATATAAAGTTATGGACTACGCTCAAATATAAAATATAACGGTTCCATTTGAATTTTCCGAAAACCTTAACATATTTTTATCATTTATTTAGACAGAGCATCCTTAAAAAAAGGTAAATTACAACTAAACATAATTGCAATAACTGGAAAATAGTTTTAGATCCATAATATATTATCAGCAAGTAAATCGATGAAAAATCTCAGAATATACTGAATCGGATACAATGTTTTGAGAAAATTAATGCCCAAATAGTACAAGTGTTAGAAATGGAAACTATATCTATATAATGACTTAAATCAAAGTATCATCAAACATTTATATCTTTCACAATGAAATATATAACATATGATTGTAATAACTTTTCCATATTTGAAAAAAATAATAAATTGATAGTTAAATTGAATAGAAAGTGAATTTGTACAATGTGACAAATAATAAATGAAAAACTATAATACAACAAATGTATTATTATTTAAGCTATAATAGATCCAATTATCTGAGTTTTAATGAATATATGTTGTAAAGCCGGATTTGTTCAAAATTTTAACTTAACGGATTTTAGATTGATACATATCTTAAGTATGCATCTATGATGCGCGAATATTTACAACTTACTACATCGATGTATTAATTATTGAGATACATTTGACAAAAACAAAGTATAATATTAAAAATTATTTATTTATAAATCGTACTTAGATATATTTCATATGAAACTAATTGCCTTCCAGAAATTTAGTATGGCTTGAGTTGGAGTACTGAGATTCATTTGCACACAAACGAAATATGAAGACAGCAGTATAACTATAACGGCAACAACAACCTAAAACAAAAATTAAATTTTATTAGCATCATAGTCAACTAGATTAAAACTTAAATAAATATAAAGTTATGGACTACGCTCAAATATAAAATATAACGGTTCCATTTGAATTTTCCGAAAACCTTAACATATTTTTATCATTTATTTAGACAGAGCATCCTTAAAAAAAGGTAAATTACAACTAAACATAATTGCAATAACTGGAAAATAGTTTTAGATCCATAATATATTATCAGCAAGTAAATCGATGAAAAATCTCAGAATATACTGAATCGGATACAATGTTTTGAGAAAATTAATGCCCAAATAGTACAAGTGTTAGAAATGGAAACTATATCTATATAATGACTTAAATCAAAGTATCATCAAACATTTATATCTTTCACAATGAAATATATAACATATGATTGTAATAACTTTTCCATATTTGAAAAAAATAATAAATTGATAGTTAAATTGAATAGAAAGTGAATTTGTACAATGTGACAAATAATAAATGAAAAACTATAATACAACAAATGTATTATTATTTAAGCTATAATAGATCCAATTATCTGAGTTTTAATGAATATATGTTGTAAAGCCGGATTTGTTCAAAATTTTAACTTAACGGATTTTAGATTGATACATATCTTAAGTATGCATCTATGATGCGCGAATATTTACAACTTACTACATCGATGTATTAATTATTGAGATACATTTCACAAAAACAAAGTATAATATTAAAAGTTATTTATTTATAAATCGTACTTAGATATATTTCATATGAAACTAATTGCCTTCCAGAAATTTAGTATGGCTTGAGTTGGAGTACTGAGATTCATTTGCACACAAACGAAATATGAAGACAGCAGTATAACTATAACGGCAACAACAACCTAAAACAAAAATTAAATTTTATTAGCATCATAGTCAACTAGATTAAAACTTAACTATATATAAAGTAATGGATTACGCTCAAATATAAAATATAACGGTTCCATTTGAATTTTCTGAAAACCTTAACATATTTTTATCATTTATTTAGACAGAGCATCCCTAAAAAAAGGTAAATTACAACTAAACATAATTGCTATGAATGGAAAATAGTTATAGATCCAAAATATATTATCAGCAAATAAATCAATGAAAAATCTCAGAATATACTGAATCGGATACAATGTTTTGAGAAAATTAATGCCCAAATGGTACAAGTGTTAGAAATGGAATTTATATCTATATAATGACTTAAATCAAAGTATCATCAAACATTTATATCTTTCACAATGAAATATATAACGTATGATTGTATTAACTTTTCCATATTTGAAAAAAATAATAAATTGAATACAAAGTGAATTTATACAATGTGACAAATAATAATTGAAAAACTATAATACAACAAATGTATTATTACGTAATGTATAATAGATCCAATTATCTGAGTTTTAATGAATATATGTTGTAAAGCCGGATTTGTTCAAAATTTTAACTTAACGGATTTTAGATTGATACATATCTTAAGTATGCATCTATGATGCGCGAATATTTACAACTTACTACATCGATGTATTAATTATTGAGATACATTTGACAAAAACAAAGTATAATATTAAAAATTATTTATTTATAAATCGTACTTAGATATATTTCATATGAAACTAATTGCCTTCCAGAAATTTAGTATGGCTTGAGTTGGAGTACTGAGATTCATTTGCACACAAACGAAATATGAAGACAGCAGTATAACTATAACGGCAACAACAACCTAAAACAAAAATTAAATTTTATTAGCATCATAGTCAACTAGATTAAAACTTAAATAAATATAAAGTTATGGACTACGCTCAAATATAAAATATAACGGTTCCATTTGAATTTTCCAAAAACATAAACATATTTTTATCATTTATATAGACAGAGCATCCTTAAAAAAAGAGAAATAAAACTAAACATCAAAGTTTAAATAACACTAAACATAATTGCTATGACTGGAAAATAGTTATTGTTCCAAAATATATTATCAGCAAGTAAATCAATGAAAAATCTCAGAATATACTGAATCGGATACAATGTTTTGAGAAAATTAATGCCCAAATGGTACAAGTGTTAGAAATGGAAACTATATCTATATAATGACTTAAATCAAAGTATCATCAAACATTTATATCTTTCACAATGAAATATATAACATATGATTGTAATAACTTCTCCATATTTGAAAAAAATAATAAATTGATAGTTAAATTGAATAGAAAGTGAATTTATACAATGTGACAAATAATAAATGAAAAACTATAATACAACAAATGTATTATTACTTAAGCTATAATAGATCCAATTATCTGAGTTTTAATGAATATATGTTGTAAAGCCGGATTTGTTCAAAATTTTAACTTAACGGATTTTAGATTGATACATATCTTAAGTATGCATCTATGATGCGCGAATATTTACAACTTACTACATCGATGTATTAATTATTGAGATACATTTGACAAAAACAAAGTATAATATTAAAAATTATTTATTTATAAATCGTACTTAGATATATTTCATATGAAACTAATTGCCTTCCAGAAATTTAGTATGGCTTAAGTTGGAGTACTGAGAATCATTTGCACACAAACGAAATATGAAGACAGCAGTATAACTATAACGGCAACAACAACCTAAAACAAAAATTAAATTTTATTAGCATCATAGTCAACTAGATTAAAACTTAAATAAATATAAAGTTATGGACTACGCTCAAATATAAAATATAACGGTTCCATTTGAATTTTCTAAAAACATAAACATATTGTTATCATTTATATGGACAGAGCATCCTTAAAAAAAGAGAAATAAAACTAAACATCAAAGTTTAAATAACACTAAACATAATTGCTATGACTGGAAAATAGTTATAGATCCAAAATATATTATCAGCAAGTAAATCAATGAAAAATCTCAGAATATACTGAATCGGATACAATGTTTTGAGAAAATTAATGCCCAAATGGTACAAGTGTTAGAAATGGAAACTATATCTATATAATGACTTAAATCAAAGTATCATCAAACATTTATATCTTTCACAATGAAATATAAAACATATGATTGTATTAACTTTTCCATATTTGAAAAAAATAATAAATTGATAGTTAAATTGAATACAAAGTGAATTTATACAATGTGACAAATAATAAATGAAAAACTATAATACAACAAATGTATTATTACTTAAGCTATAATAGATCCAATTATCTGAGTTTTAATGAATATATGTTGTAAAGCCGGATTTGTTCAAAATTTTAACTTAACGGATTTTAGATTGATACATATCTTAAGTATGCATCTATGATGCGCGAATATTTACAACTTACTACATCGATGTATTAATTATTGAGATACATTTGACAAAAACAAAGTATAATATTAAAAATTATTTATTTATAAATCGTACTTAGATATATTTCATATGAAACTAATTGCCTTCCAGAAATTTAGTATGGCTTGAGTTGGAGTACTGAGATTCATTTGCACACAAACGAAATATGAAGACAGCAGTATAACTATAACGGCAACAACAACCTAAAACAAAAATTAAATTTTATTAGCATCATAGTCAACTAGATTAAAACTTAAATAAATATAAAGTTATGGACTACGCTCAAATATAAAATATAACGGTTCCATTTGAATTTTCCGAAAACCTTAACATATTTTTATCATTTATTTAGACAGAGCATCCTTAAAAAAAGGTAAATTACAACTAAACATAATTGCAATAACTGGAAAATAGTTTTAGATCCATAATATATTATCAGCAAGTAAATCGATGAAAAATCTCAGAATATACTGAATCGGATACAATGTTTTGAGAAAATTAATGCCCAAATAGTACAAGTGTTAGAAATGGAAACTATATCTATATAATGACTTAAATCAAAGTATCATCAAACATTTATATCTTTCACAATGAAATATATAACATATGATTGTAATAACTTTTCCATATTTGAAAAAAATAATAAATTGATAGTTAAATTGAATAGAAAGTGAATTTGTACAATGTGACAAATAATAAATGAAAAACTATAATACAACAAATGTATTATTATTTAAGCTATAATAGATCCAATTATCTGAGTTTTAATGAATATATGTTGTAAAGCCGGATTTGTTCAAAATTTTAACTTAACGGATTTTAGATTGATACATATCTTAAGTATGCATCTATGATGCGCGAATATTTACAACTTACTACATCGATGTATTAATTATTGAGATACATTTCACAAAAACAAAGTATAATATTAAAAGTTATTTATTTATAAATCGTACTTAGATATATTTCATATGAAACTAATTGCCTTCCAGAAATTTAGTATGGCTTGAGTTGGAGTACTGAGATTCATTTGCACACAAACGAAATATGAAGACAGCAGTATAACTATAACGGCAACAACAACCTAAAACAAAAATTAAATTTTATTAGCATCATAGTCAACTAGATTAAAACTTAACTATATATAAAGTAATGGATTACGCTCAAATATAAAATATAACGGTTCCATTTGAATTTTCTGAAAACCTTAACATATTTTTATCATTTATTTAGACAGAGCATCCCTAAAAAAAGGTAAATTACAACTAAACATAATTGCTATGAATGGAAAATAGTTATAGATCCAAAATATATTATCAGCAAATAAATCAATGAAAAATCTCAGAATATACTGAATCGGATACAATGTTTTGAGAAAATTAATGCCCAAATGGTACAAGTGTTAGAAATGGAATTTATATCTATATAATGACTTAAATCAAAGTATCATCAAACATTTATATCTTTCACAATGAAATATATAACGTATGATTGTATTAACTTTTCCATATTTGAAAAAAATAATAAATTGAATACAAAGTGAATTTATACAATGTGACAAATAATAATTGAAAAACTATAATACAACAAATGTATTATTACGTAATGTATAATAGATCCAATTATCTGAGTTTTAATGAATATATGTTGTAAAGCCGGATTTGTTCAAAATTTTAACTTAACGGATTTTAGATTGATACATATCTTAAGTATGCATCTATGATGCGCGAATATTTACAACTTACTACATCGATGTATTAATTATTGAGATACATTTGACAAAAACAAAGTATAATATTAAAAATTATTTATTTATAAATCGTACTTAGATATATTTCATATGAAACTAATTGCCTTCCAGAAATTTAGTATGGCTTGAGTTGGAGTACTGAGATTCATTTGCACACAAACGAAATATGAAGACAGCAGTATAACTATAACGGCAACAACAACCTAAAACAAAAATTAAATTTTATTAGCATCATAGTCAACTAGATTAAAACTTAAATAAATATAAAGTTATGGACTACGCTCAAATATAAAATATAACGGTTCCATTTGAATTTTCCAAAAACATAAACATATTTTTATCATTTATATAGACAGAGCATCCTTAATAAAAGAGAAATAAAATTAAACATCAAAGTTTAAATAACACTAAACATAATTGCTATGAATGGAAAATAGTTATAGATCCAAAATATATTATCAGCAAGTAAATCAATGAAAAATCTCAGAATATACTGAATCGGATACAATGTTTTGAGAAAATTAATGCCCAAATGGTACAAGTTATAGAAATGAAACTATATCTATATAATGACTTAAATCAAAGTATCATCAAACATTTATATCTTTCACAATGAAATATAAAACATATGTTTGTAATAACTTTTCCATATTTGAAAAAAATAATAAAGTGATAGTTAAATTGAATACAAAGTGAATTTATACAATGTGACAAATAATAAATGAAAAACAATAATACAACAAATGTATTATTACTTAAGCTATAAAAGATCCAATTATCTGAGTTTTAATGAATATATGTTGTAAAGCCGGATTTGTTCAAAATTTTAACTTAACGGATTTTAGATTGATACATATCTTAAGTATGCATCTATGATGCGCGAATATTTACAACTTACTACATCGATGTATTAATTATTGAGATACATTTGACAAAAACAAAGTATAATATTAAAAATTATTTATTTATAAATCGTACTTAGATATATTTCATATGAAACTAATTGCCTTCCAGAAATTTAGTATGGCTTGAGTTGGAGTACTGAGATTCATTTGCACACAAACGAAATATGAAGACAGCAGTATAACTATAACGGCAACAACAACCTAAAACAAAAATTAAATTTTATTAGCATCATAGTCAACTAGATTAAAACTTAAATAAATATAAAGTTATGGACTACGCTCAAATATAAAATATAACGGTTCCATTTGAATTTTCCGAAAACCTTAACATATTTTTATCATTTATTTAGACAGAGCATCCTTAAAAAAAGGTAAATTACAACTAAACATAATTGCAATAACTGGAAAATAGTTTTAGATCCATAATATATTATCAGCAAGTAAATCGATGAAAAATCTCAGAATATACTGAATCGGATACAATGTTTTGAGAAAATTAATGCCCAAATAGTACAAGTGTTAGAAATGGAAACTATATCTATATAATGACTTAAATCAAAGTATCATCAAACATTTATATCTTTCACAATGAAATATATAACATATGATTGTAATAACTTTTCCATATTTGAAAAAAATAATAAATTGATAGTTAAATTGAATAGAAAGTGAATTTGTACAATGTGACAAATAATAAATGAAAAACTATAATACAACAAATGTATTATTATTTAAGCTATAATAGATCCAATTATCTGAGTTTTAATGAATATATGTTGTAAAGCCGGATTTGTTCAAAATTTTAACTTAACGGATTTTAGATTGATACATATCTTAAGTATGCATCTATGATGCGCGAATATTTACAACTTACTACATCGATGTATTAATTATTGAGATACATTTCACAAAAACAAAGTATAATATTAAAAGTTATTTATTTATAAATCGTACTTAGATATATTTCATATGAAACTAATTGCCTTCCAGAAATTTAGTATGGCTTGAGTTGGAGTACTGAGATTCATTTGCACACAAACGAAATATGAAGACAGCAGTATAACTATAACGGCAACAACAACCTAAAACAAAAATTAAATTTTATTAGCATCATAGTCAACTAGATTAAAACTTAACTATATATAAAGTAATGGATTACGCTCAAATATAAAATATAACGGTTCCATTTGAATTTTCTGAAAACCTTAACATATTTTTATCATTTATTTAGACAGAGCATCCCTAAAAAAAGGTAAATTACAACTAAACATAATTGCTATGAATGGAAAATAGTTATAGATCCAAAATATATTATCAGCAAATAAATCAATGAAAAATCTCAGAATATACTGAATCGGATACAATGTTTTGAGAAAATTAATGCCCAAATGGTACAAGTGTTAGAAATGGAATTTATATCTATATAATGACTTAAATCAAAGTATCATCAAACATTTATATCTTTCACAATGAAATATATAACGTATGATTGTATTAACTTTTCCATATTTGAAAAAAATAATAAATTGAATACAAAGTGAATTTATACAATGTGACAAATAATAATTGAAAAACTATAATACAACAAATGTATTATTACGTAATGTATAATAGATCCAATTATCTGAGTTTTAATGAATATATGTTGTAAAGCCGGATTTGTTCAAAATTTTAACTTAACGGATTTTAGATTGATACATATCTTAAGTATGCATCTATGATGCGCGAATATTTACAACTTACTACATCGATGTATTAATTATTGAGATACATTTGACAAAAACAAAGTATAATATTAAAAATTATTTATTTATAAATCGTACTTAGATATATTTCATATGAAACTAATTGCCTTCCAGAAATTTAGTATGGCTTGAGTTGGAGTACTGAGATTCATTTGCACACAAACGAAATATGAAGACAGCAGTATAACTATAACGGCAACAACAACCTAAAACAAAAATTAAATTTTATTAGCATCATAGTCAACTAGATTAAAACTTAAATAAATATAAAGTTATGGACTACGCTCAAATATAAAATATAACGGTTCCATTTGAATTTTCCAAAAACATAAACATATTTTTATCATTTATATAGACAGAGCATCCTTAATAAAAGAGAAATAAAATTAAACATCAAAGTTTAAATAACACTAAACATAATTGCTATGAATGGAAAATAGTTATAGATCCAAAATATATTATCAGCAAGTAAATCAATGAAAAATCTCAGAATATACTGAATCGGATACAATGTTTTGAGAAAATTAATGCCCAAATGGTACAAGTTATAGAAATGAAACTATATCTATATAATGACTTAAATCAAAGTATCATCAAACATTTATATCTTTCACAATGAAATATAAAACATATGTTTGTAATAACTTTTCCATATTTGAAAAAAATAATAAAGTGATAGTTAAATTGAATACAAAGTGAATTTATACAATGTGACAAATAATAAATGAAAAACAATAATACAACAAATGTATTATTACTTAAGCTATAAAAGATCCAATTATCTGAGTTTTAATGAATATATGTTGTAAAGCCGGATTTGTTCAAAATTTTAACTTAACGGATTTTAGATTGATACATATCTTAAGTATGCATCTATGATGCGCGAATATTTACAACTTACTACATCGATGCATTAATTATTGAGATACATTTGACAAAAACAAAGTATAATATTAAAAATTATTTATTTATAAATCGTACTTAGATATATTTCATATGAAACTAATTGCCTTCCAGAAACATAGTATGGCTTGAGTTGGAGTACTGAGATTCATTTGCACACAAACGAAATATGAAGACAGCAGTATAACTATAACGGCAACAACAACCTAAAACAAAAATTAAATTTTATTAGCATCATAGTCAACTAGATTAAAACTTAAATAAATATAAAGTTATGGACTACGCTCAAATATAAAATATAACGGTTCCATTTGAATTTTCCAAAAACATAAACATATTTTTATCATTTATATAGACAGAGCATCCTTAAAAAAAGAGAAATAAAACTAAACATCAAAGTTTAAATAACACTAAACATAATTGCTATGACTGGAAAATAGTTATTGTTCCAAAATATATTATCAGCAAGTAAATCAATGAAAAATCTCAGAATATACTGAATCGGATACAATGTTTTGAGAAAATTAATGCCCAAATGGTACAAGTGTTAGAAATGGAAACTATATCTATATAATGACTTAAATCAAAGTATCATCAAACATTTATATCTTTCACAATGAAATATATAACATATGATTGTAATAACTTCTCCATATTTGAAAAAAATAATAAATTGATAGTTAAATTGAATAGAAAGTGAATTTATACAATGTGACAAATAATAAATGAAAAACTATAATACAACAAATGTATTATTACTTAAGCTATAATAGATCCAATTATCTGAGTTTTAATGAATATATGTTGTAAAGCCGGATTTGTTCAAAATTTTAACTTAACGGATTTTAGATTGATACATATCTTAAGTATGCATCTATGATGCGCGAATATTTACAACTTACTACATCGATGTATTAATTATTGAGATACATTTGACAAAAACAAAGTATAATATTAAAAATTATTTATTTATAAATCGTACTTAGATATATTTCATATGAAACTAATTGCCTTCCAGAAATTTAGTATGGCTTAAGTTGGAGTACTGAGAATCATTTGCACACAAACGAAATATGAAGACAGCAGTATAACTATAACGGCAACAACAACCTAAAACAAAAATTAAATTTTATTAGCATCATAGTCAACTAGATTAAAACTTAAATAAATATAAAGTTATGGACTACGCTCAAATATAAAATATAACGGTTCCATTTGAATTTTCTAAAAACATAAACATATTGTTATCATTTATATGGACAGAGCATCCTTAAAAAAGAGAAATAAAACTAAACATCAAAGTTTAAATAACACTAAACATAATTGCTATGACTGGAAAATAGTTATAGATCCAAAATATATTATCAGCAAGTAAATCAATGAAAAATCTCAGAATATACTGAATCGGATACAATGTTTTGAGAAAATTAATGCCCAAATGGTACAAGTGTTAGAAATGGAAACTATATCTATATAATGACTTAAATCAAAGTATCATCAAACATTTATATCTTTCACAATGAAATATAAAACATATGATTGTATTAACTTTTCCATATTTGAAAAAAATAATAAATTGATAGTTAAATTGAATACAAAGTGAATTTATACAATGTGACAAATAATAAATGAAAAACTATAATACAACAAATGTATTATTACTTAAGCTATAATAGATCCAATTATCTGAGTTTTAATGAATATATGTTGTAAAGCCGGATTTGTTCAAAATTTTAACTTAACGGATTTTAGATTGATACATATCTTAAGTATGCATCTATGATGCGC
>JASXSY010003319.1:0-10713 GCA_034509805.1 Sipha maydis
CTCTAGTCGCTTGCGATTTATCCTGTCTGTAATCGTAAGAATATGGCCGGATGCGTCGATGACCTATCCAAGTCAATGGGAGTCCTGTTTACCGGTGATGGTGACGACCATTTGAAGGAACTCGGACTAACCGATGCCAAGTGTGCTAAGCTTCGTGAAATCGAAAACGATTACGAGAGCGTCTTTTCGTGGGACGTCAAAAAACTAACGAACTTTAAATCAACTCTCTTAATTGACCATATCGATCATATCCAGGAAAAATATGAAATGCACATAGTATGTTACAACAATGATGTGATCGATTTGAAAAGGTAATAATAATAACAATAATGTTTTTTGAAATATAAAACTTTAATAATAACGCAATATTTTTTAAATACATTTTAAGTAGATATTTTAAACTTGAAATAATAAGGCGGATATGTACATGCATATATGTACAATTATAAGGTTTATAACTGATAAGTTTATAATCTCATAGCCAATAGGATAGACATATTATGAAAGAACACCTTTGAATACGTACTTAATATTTTAAACCGTAAATAAATATTTGGAATAAATTATAGTTTTACAAATATTATTCAATATTAATGTTCTAAGACTCTCTTATCATATGGAAGCATTATTTTTATAAATATTTATAATTATAAAACTATATTCATATTTATTTAATACAGACGAAGAAGTTACAACTAATTGTTTTTTTTTTTTATAATTTAGATTTTGTTTGCAACTGACAATAATTTATGAACAATACACCTGTAAAAATTACGAGAAATCGTTATTGGAAATTGAGAGCATTTTGCTTTACTTGAAATCATGTAAATTTGATGATTCTAACAAACAGTATTCAGAAGCTTACAACCACATTGCCTGGGCTACTTACAGTTATATAGCTTTAACGTTAAATCGTGATTTTGAAAAGGTTAATATGGATCAGTATTTTTTCAGTAGTTTTTGATTATTTATTACATAATATACATTAAGAACATAATTAAAATAAGATAATCTAAGTCAGTAAAACATGTAATTAATGTACATAATTAATAATATGTGCTGTAGTTGTCATAAATGAAACGTATCAAACACTTGGGCTTCCATCCGGGCGCGAATCTAGAAATGAAAAAAATGGGGGGGGCTAAAAATTTACTTAAAGTGTATAAAAGTATGGGCATTTAGTTTAATTTTTTTTATTCATTATATATGCTTATTATAAGAGATTATTTAATAATTATTATTTTAATAATAACAAACTTAAATAAACATAACAAATTAAATTGACCAATCCTTCCTTTTTATTCTTCTAGATGATCTTGAAAATATATTAATCACATCATCAATATTTATAGGTATATTTTTATGAATGTTTATAACTGCTCAACCGTTTTAACGCTCCTGTCCCATGGTTGACCTCAAATAATTTTTTAGGCGTCTTAATTAAGAGAAACTTCTTTCTGCACTAGCTGTGGTAACTGGTATGATAGCAAATAAATGTAATAATATTTTTATGATAGGAAAAAATTTCTTCCCTTTTGCCCCTTCTACCTTTTTGTTCTTCCATTTCTCCGTACGCACTACGCACCGATCGTCATTGGCCTCCACGGACGTGCCTCCGACGACGCGTCCAACCCGCGATTTTCTCGAAAGTCGTCGCGTACCTACACATAGAAAATAAATGTATCCGTGTCCCGTCCCGGGATTTTGTACGAAGTCTTTCTTATTTTTTGAAATATCTTAAGTATCGAAGTCCTAGTTTAAGGGGGGGTTCAGCCCCCATAGCCCCCCCCCTTGTATCCACGCCTGCTTCCATCCCATACTATATTTTGAATGATCATATGAGTCAAGTGTTTAAGTTTAGAAATAATAACTTTTATAATTTTAAATTATAAAACATTTGAGATCTGTTTATAAGGATAATATAAGAATATTTCTTAATAAAACAATTTTATTAGATAAATAATATACACTTTAAGGTTGATATTTACATAATATTTTTTTTATTCTTATTTGTATACTTATTTACATTTTAAGGTTTTAAACGTTTTAATACTAATAATAAATGAGACTAATATAGATTTCAAAATTAATTTTGAAAGCATTTCTGACAAGATACTTAGATTATTGATAATATATAGTGTGAAGTATGATATTTCCGTAGCATAGGCAATTTTGTGATATTATTTGTTAAATAAATAATATCACAACATTGTCAGTGCCACGAAATAGATACCTAACTTCATTCTATAAAAGGGAACTATATATGTATGTTTAATTAGTACCTAGATTGTATATAGATACCAACAATAGTTTCAGTAATAAATTGCAAAAAAAGAACCGGATGGGCCTCGCTCTGCTGTACAGTTGGTGGTGGAGTGCACCTCGTTTATAGGATAGGTTATTATTACAATGGATTTGTTAAATTTGAATGCAATGATAGATATCATTGTATACGAATAACGATTCTGAACGGAGTTAATATGATTGTCTAGGACAGCGTTTCCCAAACCATGGGTCGCGACTCGTGGTTACGATTACAGTTATTTTAGCCGTAAATTGATAAATGCTTATGTCATACTCCATATTAATAATGTGAAGTCTAACTAATATTGTAGAATAAGTTATTACGATTATGGAATATTTCTCATCTATCGGTAAAAAACAGCATCCGGAATCAAAATTCACACTAAATTCAGCAATTTCCTATTATACTAATTTTTTGAATTTTTTTTTATAATTAATTTTATTTATTAATTAAGTTATTATTATTCAGTATATTGTATTTTATAAAAAAAACTCAATGATAAAATAGATTATAATAAAAATCTTATTTATTTACAGCATACTTTTTTTTTTTTAGCGAGGAGTCGCGTACCTAATAAAGATTACATTTATGGCTCGCCATTGAAAAAAGGTTGGGAAACGCTGGTCTAGGATATAATGCATTGTTATTTATAAATATTGTAAAAAGTATATTTTATTTTGAAACGATAAATATATTTTTCAATTAGGATGGGTTGGCAGTTGCATACAGCGACATAGTTAAATTATTTAAAAATAAAGCATGTAGTTATTATAATAATACCTTATATTAACATATAGTATATATAAAATTTTTTTAGGTTATGTTTGGTTTTTGAAACACTGTTAACAACACAGATATATACAATGTATATCTATATACACCATAGGTGTATTGATAACACGGCTAAAGATATAGATATAGTTTCTATAGTCGGGATTTATAAAAAAAAAATTGAAATATAATGCAATAGTATGCAATTTCGTAAAAATTTAAATTTCAAACAGTCATAAAACAGTCATAAATTTTTTTCTTTTAAGTTTGGTAGAATTAGAATTTGTGATTTTTACAGATTTTATACAAATTTGAGCATTAGGGGTTTATAAAAAATTTGAGTGAACCGATCACTGATATATTTTAGTTACGATAAACCTTGTATTAAATTTTTAAGAGTTTTCGATCAACCAATTCAATTTTATAGATGTTTAAAAACAAAAATTTTACAAAAATCGAAAATTTAAATTGTCTGTAAATAAGTCAAAATATGTCAAAATAATTTGAAAACTTAACCATGTATAGAGAACACCAATATAAAGATTTGGTGAATATTTCAAGTTGTTGCGATTTTTGGTTTTTGAGTTAGAGCATTTTAAAAAAATGTAATTAGTAAAAACGTGATTTTTCGTAAAATTTCCCGTTTTTTCGTAATTTTTTTATCGTTTTTTTCGATTTTTTTAAAAAGTATTGAAAAAGTTGGATTTTAGACTTGCCAAAGTACCATCTACATTCACTTTCCTTTCAGAAAAGTTGCTGTTTAAGCAAATCGAAGCATTTTTACTGCCAAAAAAGGTGTCGTCAGACACAAAAAAAAAAATAAATAAAAAATAAATAAATAAATAAATAAAAAAAAAAAACACACATCATTGTAAAACCAATAGATTCCATCGCTCCGTTCAGAATCAAAAATAAGTATAAACAATTTTAAATGTATTTCAATTCTGCGATATACATTAAAATATGTTAAAATATTGTTGAGAATTGTCATTTTTTAAATACAATGAACTAATGACAACGATTTAACGATACAATTTAAAAACACTTGTATCCATAACAAACATTGAATTAAACACCCACAAGAAAAAAAAAATTACTCTTTAATAAATTTAATAATATTTGATTATGATTAGTAATATAGGTAAACTTTTTAAGTGAATTAAAGTTATTTTATTATTTTCCTCTCAGATACTGAAAAATGTTAAACCCGTAAGTAGTTTAAATCAAACAGAAAAAGCTGCAATATGCGGTATTAAAGCTATACTATTTATGGAATACCCACCAAAGGGAAATGATATTGCATTAAAACTTGCTGAAGAAGCTCGTATTCTTGATTCTTCTGAGGTTGAATGGACAAATATTTGGTTAAAAGCCAAAGGACGAGTCAGACGTTTCTATGACGAATTTAAAATTCCTGACTCAGATGAAATTTATGCAGCAGATATATTATGCACTAAAACAGATCCACGACTTTTGCTTGAAGCTGCCGAATTGTACATAAATGTAGCCATAATTTATAAGCAAGACGAAGAAAAATCTAAAAAATATTTCAAGATTTCATCAGATATTATAATGTAATTATCAATAATAATAAAAAATATAGTAATACAATTGATTAGATATATTTAAATACATTTATTTAATGAATGGTAATAAAACAATTCATAATTTATAACCAATTAATTCTCTAACGTTATTGATAATCAAAAAATATTTTAAGATTATTTTTTCAATAAAAATTCAATAACAACCATTTTAATATCTTAGCGAAATATTTTATTCTTATTTTAACAATTTGTATACATTTATTTAATAGGAAAGCCATAGGGTTGTCAAAAAATAACGTAAATGAACTTTGTTCTTGTTTAATGGCAAGTAACAGATGTCCTATAGAGTTCCAATCAAAAAAGGCGATGAAAAATATAGTTCAAAAGTTAACTAATATTACAAATGTCTATGTTTATGTAGCTTTGGGACAGTATTTTCTTCAGCAAGAAAAAGTAAATATTTTTTATTTTTAAAATATAAATTTTTTATTAATAATAGATAAAAGTTGTAAAATGTTGTTTTTTCCTTCAGGATTACGAAAAAGCAAAAATTTATTTTTCTCGTGGAATGGCTGTTGGAAATTTCGGTTGTTCATTGAATCTTATAAAAACTCAATGCATTGAATTATCAATCGATGAATTTCCTTTTGTAAATCAGCTAAAAATGATATATGATGTTTTTCCAAGTCCAAAGAGGAGGCTTATAATTTTATCGCAAATATTAATTTTTTACTTTTATCATGAAGATAACCCGAGAGAACTAATGCAGTATTTAAAATTATACATGGATCAAAAAATCGACGATAAGATTAAAAAACAACAGCTTATCGTATGTTTATAATGTAAAAATATAAGATACCTTTTAAGATGTTTTTCATAATATTCATAATTATCATTATCCCATTTAATTTTGATTAATTTCTTTAAAAATTATTTAGATTTTAAGCAAAGTATGTAATGAATTTATACGCTTTCCCTTAAAACACTCATGTAGCAAATTGTTCATTTTCTTTTATAACATTTTTTAATTGGACTCTGATGGTTGAGAGGCAATTTTTTTCGTGGAGGTTTTTCAGAGTGAATGAAAATCAAAAGAACTTTGAAATAATTATTTTTATTTATACATTATAAGGTTATTCACATGCAAGTTCCATCTTATTCGTTTATTAATGATTAATCTCAAATAACGTACAATTGAGACTTTAGATAAAATGTTATATATTATATCATTGCATAAGTTTTTACTATCACAAAAATATATAGTTAAGCCAATTAATCAATTAAATATATCATGGTTCATTTAGCAAATTATTTGTATGTTATATGCATTTTATAAATACATGAGTTCATAGATAATACATAATGTATTATATATGCATGAGTTATATCAGTGGCGTCCCTAGACCCTTTTAAAGGAGGGAGAGTTGAACTTCATAAATGTATTCAAGTTTATGTACTTTCTTAGTATGGTATAAATAAAAAATAACAACAGTGTTAAGAAAAAAAGGCTGTGAAGGAGATTAAGAACCCCATTATTCCCCTCCCCCTGAAGACGCCCCTGACTTTTGTTGATAATAAACCGATAATTAACTAACATACTTTCGCTGTGTTTCATTAATTATTTATTATTTCTAGTTTAAAATATTCAACTATCAATGTAAAAAAGCCTCTAATTCCGTAACATTTGTTATGTTTCAATTAAATTTGCATTCGAATAATTTAATTTTAATCTAACTATAGTTTAAATTAATCATAGTTGAATAAGTCCATATTTTGTGTAATTTATTGAATAAAAATGTAATTCATTTTAATTTCAGAGAGCTAGTCCATTTTATAAGCCTCCATATTATTTCAAACGAAATCAATTTTTATCTAATTTACTGAAGGAAGTGAAATATTTAATAAAACACCCTCAATGGACTGAAGAAGAAAAATCTATCATCAATGACACATATGTTCGGTGCTATAAAATGTCAAGAATAAATATGAATGAAAATGAATTTGCTGATGATAGTCAAACGTTTTTTAATAAAAAAAATGATAACTATTATAATAAAAACTCATTAAAAAATAGCAACAATGATAATTGGCGGAAACAACGCAACGTAGATAAAAATTAAGATGTACAATAATTTTAAAATAACTATCGCTTTAACAATTTCACTACACATAAAAATTGGATTTTTTAGTTTCGCAAAATATGAATATTCATGGAGAAATCAAAATTCATCAGCTGAAAAAATGAAAAAACAAAAAAAAAAATTCTGAATATTATTTGTTTAATCGTAAACTCTATTTAAAAACATAATTTGTATAAAATCCATTTGGTCTTTAACTATGTAATTAATTATTTTTAATAATTATTTACACACATTTTTTTTAAACTTTATATCACACATGGTATTTTTAAGTAAAAATTAACATTATTTAATAATTATTTTTTATTATTATTCAAAGACGTTTTTTATTTGATATTTGGCAAAAATTATAACAATGTATTTTTTATTATTATACTATTCTATATATATTTTTTTTTTTAAATAAAATTAATATCTACTTTATATATGTAATATTTTAAATAACTTATTTTTAAAATTGTATTGTGTAGAACTGATCTGACGATTGTGATTCATAATATCAGTAAGAAAATCTTGGCCTCATTAAATTATATAAAGAACTGAATTATGCTGTGTTATTATCATACTCCATGTCTCACATAGATAACAAGTGTTAATTTTTAAATACCTATTTTTATTTTTTAAATTTGAAATATATGAGTTTATAGTTTTAGCCAGAATTTTAGGTTTCCAAAATATTTACTAATTTTAATTACTAGGTTATGATTGTTGTGATATATTCATAGGCGGACATTTGGTTGAATTTTTGGGGGGCTTTTGTAATCCAATGTAAAGTGACCCGCGCACTCTTTCTATACACAAATAAAACATATTACAAATAAAATATTTAAATATGCAGTATAAATAATAAAAAAACACAATTTTTAAAAATAATTAATAATTAATTTTATTTTAATAACAAATATCTGTTTTTATCAGCAAAGATATTTAAAATATCATCATTATTTATATTTTTGAACATATCTTTTGCAATATATAATATAGAAAGATCGCTGAATCTATCCTGAAGCATCAATGTCCTTAGTCAAGTTTTTATTTATTTCAATGCACTGAAACTTCTTTCACAAGTAACCGAACTGATTGGTATTGTTAATGCTATTTTAAATAGTTTTTTGCAAATTAGGGAATACTGTTGATTTTCTGACAAAACTTTTATAACATAATTTATGTTAATATTAACATCAGAACCAATATTTTGAACTACAACATTTTTTGCCACTATCATCTCTGAATTAAGACATTCTTTGGACACATCCATTAGAGACTAAATATAAATATAAAATAATATAATAATAATTACAATTATAAATCATTATTGTAGTATAATTTTAGGTATTTACATGATAATGGTTGATAAAATGAAGACTATCATTAAAATTCAGATTGAAAAAATGATCTATGGATCTATGGAAGCCATCATAAGACTTTCTGGAGAAAATTGTTTTTTAAAATTTGTAATAACTACATCCAAGATAGTATTAAAAAAATTAGTTCTGAAATAATCTTCTGCAGTAGTTTATTTCAGAACTAATTTTTTTTTGAAAATACAAAACATCTTCTGCAGTAGTCGTTTTGTATTTTCATTATATATGTATTGGTCACTAGTAGATTTATTGACAATATAATTTTATAAAGTATTTGGCCCCATTATTTTTCTTTTTGATCCTATATGGTAGTAAACATAGTATTGAAACATTAATTTATTTCATTATCTGTACCTATATCAAATATTTAATATTTACCTAGAGATGTAATTTCAATCAATATGTTATATTCATTCAAAAACATTGATATCTCACCCCAAAGTTCAGAAAAACCTTTAGATGTTCATAGACTTTAAAAAAAAGCAATAATACCTTCGTTAAGATTGCTTGCTTTTCCAAGAGTCGCTGCCTTCTATTGTAGCTTATTTGTTAAGATGTTAATTATAGAAAGAACTTTTTATAATATGAATAAATTAACAGTAAATTTTTCTTTCTTAATACCTACTTGAAAGTAAGCCTAAGAAAAAATTAATTAAATAGAAATAATTATAATAGTAATTTAAAATTAAAAAAAATTACCTTTTGCCTCATTCACATCTCTATCACTTTCTTCTTCTAATGCTAGAAGTATAGCTTTAAAACATTTTTTACTGCTTCACAGTTTCGGTAACTGCAATTCCAACGTGTATCACTTAACTTAAAGATTGCTAATTTTTGTATTCCCAAATTTGTCTGTATTTCATTATATTTTCTATTAATGCTAGGTTTTGAAAAATGTAAATACAGTGCCTCTAAAGCATGGGCGTTCTCACTGGGGGGGGGGGGGGGATACGGGGTATAGACCTCCAAGGTTCTTTATTTTCTTATATATAAGTAATACATGTTTCATCTACTTTTGATATGTGTTTTCAATATTGACTAGTTATTATTTTTAATTTTTTTTTGCTTACGGTTTATTTTGTAACCATTTTTTTCATCCCCCTCCATTGAAATATTTTGAGAACGCCTCTGCTCTAAAGTATTAAAAACACTTCTTGTTTCCTACAAATAAATAAATAAATGTTTAGTAGAGAATAGTTAAATTTAAATTAAAAAGTATACCTTAACAAGTTTACACATGTCCAAAACCACTAGGTTTACTCTGTGAGCCATGCAGTGAGTATAAATAGCATAAGGGTACTTTTCTTTCACTTTTGCTTGTACCCCATTGAACCGCCCTGACATAAAACTTGCACCATCAAATGACTCTGCTACAATTGATGTTAGTGAATTTATACCACACGTTTTTAAATATTCAATTATGTATTGTGTTAATGTTTCGGCATCTTGTTTATTAGAACAATCAATAAATCCCAAAAACCTTTCAATAACATTAAATTCTTTACAATATCTTACACATAAAGATATCTGTTCTTGTTTGAACCATCTATATAATTATAAACAGAAAGAAAAAATTAATAATAATGTGAGAAAAATTGTAAATAATACAAAATAAATAGCTTAATTATAAATTAAAATGTACCTTGCTTCGTCACACATTATACTAAAAGATCCAGCATTCTTAATTTCTTGAACAATATTATCTTTAACATGTTTTGAACAAATCGCAATAATTTTATTCTGAATTCTATGGCTTGAATAGTTAGTTTTTTCAAAATATTTTGCAGCAAACTCAGGATTGTGTTTTGCCATTCACATATTTCATCATCACATATTTCTTTAAAATTTCCTACATTTTATAAAGTTGTAAACAGTTAAAAATTATACATAATTTATGTAAGATCATAAATATAGTTGTGTTATATAAAATATAATACAACTATAGTTTAATAAATTAAAATATTTTACAAGGCACCTTGATTTAAAGAATTAGCTCTTTCATCGTGACCCCGAAAACTAATTCCTTGGCGACTTAGCAATAATAATAAATCAATCAACATTTTCATATAATTCCTATTCATTGCAACAAGTTTACTGTGCTGCGATATTATTTGAGTCAAAACACTTCCAGTAATTTTAGATTTTTTATGTGAAGTCCATTTAGCCATGCAAGTAAGATGGTGTTTAGTTTCAGAATGATCAAAGAGTTTACTTAATTTATTTTCCATAGCACCCCTTGAACCACTTAGCTATAGTAGAAACATTGATTATACAGGATGCGGCATAAGTCGGTTACCCAATATTGTGAATTTACCGTTGCCGACTTTCATGTTAATCGCGAGAAAATGAAACTAATTGAGTAAATGACACACACACCACACGTCCGTACTACACACTAAACTTTCCTAAATATCAATTCCTTGAACCGATAATACCTGCAGCCATTAATGATAATTGCAATAATTATTATATAACTGATTCTAATTATAATAATAAATTAATTATGAATAATAATAATAAGCAGTTTTGCGATAACAAAACAGCGGGAACCGACTTATGCCGCACCCTGTATAATAGACAAGAAATTG
>JASXSY010003320.1:0-39092 GCA_034509805.1 Sipha maydis
AGTGCGTTTGTCGGATATAGTCGACATCAGGCTTCTTGAATTAAATGTACTCTAAAATGGTGACGCACTGTGATAATCTTTTGATTTTCACGAACGCCTCTCTACAGATAATTCTTGTCATTTCAGTCCAATCCGTTTATTAATAGCTATTTTTGTTGGTTTTTCCGACATTAATAAAAATACTCAAATAACGTTGCCGCTTCAAACAAAGTATCGTATATTTATTGGCGCTTCTAATGTGTCACCTTTAATTTTCGACCGCAGTGAAAGTGTTAATTAGATCAACCAGATCGATTTTTTTAAAAAGTATTGAAAAGTTGGATTTTTGACTAGCCAAAGTACCAAATAGATTCACTTTTCTTTCAGAAAAGTTGCTACATAAGGCAATCGAAGCATTTTACTGCCCCAAATCGTGTCGACAGACACAAAAATAAAAAAATAAAAAATAAAAATAAATAAAAATAAAAAATAAAAAACACACATCATTGTAAAACCAATAGATTCCATCACTCCGTTCAGAATCTAAAAAATAAATATTATATGTACAATGCACAATGTACAATGAAAGTGAAAGTATTAGTAAGCACGTAGTTGAATAATAAATATATAAATAATAATTAAATAATCATAATAAATATGCACAATTAATTATTTCACAAACTACACAATAAAATATTTCAATATTAGAATTCTAATGCCAAAATAGATACCATTGGATAAATTTGAATAAGATACTTACTACATTTTATTAAGAAATAAAATAAATATATATTTTAAATAGTGAATTTAAAAAAAATACGTATATAATTTATTAAAACAGAATTAAAATAAAGTTGATTAGTATAACTTTCGTAACAATTTACATACACACACACACACACATACACACACACACACACACACACACACATATATATATATATATATATATATATATATATATATATATATATATATATATATATATATATATATATATATATGTAAATATACATATTTTAATTCATTTTTTATTAAAAACGCATTACAAATTTTTATATGATGTACGCTTACACTAGTCATCGAAATACATCTGATGTAGAAAATGCAAAATTCTGAATCATTTCAAGCAAATGGAATTTAAAATTGTTGAAAATGTACTGAATAGTAAGACAGGTATAACTTGATATCCATTGACATACGTACCATAGAAAAAAATTTAACTTTTAGTACAACGTTTTTCATTTTCCAGGGTAAAAAGGCGATTTCCCCGTCGCCCCTATAAGTAATACTGGGATAAATTAAGGCCATTGAGGTACAATTGAGGGCACTATAGGAACAATAAGGTAAGAACGGAGTACAATCGATGGACAACGGTTTTGACCCGAAATTTGAAGGTGGAACTGGGTTCAAGCATCTCTCCAGCACCCTCAAAACTAAAACAGGGATAACTTAAAAACTGTTGAG
Source organism: Sipha maydis (assembly GCA_034509805.1). Classification (NCBI taxonomy): domain Eukaryota; kingdom Metazoa; phylum Arthropoda; class Insecta; order Hemiptera; family Aphididae; genus Sipha; species Sipha maydis. The sequence goes on from JASXSY010003320.1 coordinate 1,447, forward strand.
GTACAAACGAAGGGACTAGAGGTACAATCAGTTATAAACGAGGTAAAAACTATTGGGACTGGACCAGACCCGAAATTTGAAAGTAGGGGTTCTGGGGAAATGGACCTAACATTTTCCCGTATCCCGTACACTCATCCACAACATATAACACATCGCCAATCATTACACGTATCTGTCATTCTGTCGCCTGTGTATCGTTTGTGAGTAGAAAGTAGATTCTGAAAACTGAAGTAATATAATATATAGATTAGTCATTACATTAGGTATTTTTATAATTCTGACTTTTGATTTCAATTTATAAATTATAATAGAAAATAAAATAAAAATAATTCAACTTGAGTGCCTTAAGTGTGGTGGTATGTTTATTTTTATTCCAATTCCAATACTCAAGCTGATTTCACATTAGAATCATTTTATCGATAAGAATTTAGTCAGATTTTAGATATTTTAATACATTTGATGGCAGAAAATTTGAAGTCTTGTTTTTCTTCAGTGCAACCTATCTACCGAAAGAGTAGATATTAAGTATTTTTAAGTTTGTAAAAAATTATTTGCGAAGAATAATGACCCTTGAATGATTAGAAAATGTAATGGTACTGAACTCACCCAAGGATATTCTAGATGAGATTGACATGACAACAATGATAGAAAGTTGGGCAACCCTTAAAGCACGCCATATAAATGTATAAACTATACATTATAGTTGACAATTATTGTAAAAAAATTGTTATTATATTTATAATATTCTATAGAATGTAAAAACTTGGTGCATGGTCAAATTATTAATTTGATTATTTTACTTTTTACCTTTACTAACATTTTAACAAAAATCATATTCCAACAGGTACCTAATCAATAAACATAATGATAAATAATAATATACATATAACTAAATATATATTGCATTTGTTTTTAGACTAAACATGCATAATATGTATTTGATTTATAAGAAAAAAATATTTTAGAATTGTATTTGTTATTATTGCTCCCTCTTTACATTTTTTTTCAAGTCCACAAAGATGGTATTTGGAGTCGGCAATTTTGGTATGAGCACCCCCCCCCCCCCCGTCAATTTTTTCTTGACCCGGCCCTGGTTCTATATAGTCATGATTTATGGTATAATGCTTATTAGATTAAAAACTAGTTTAAGAAGTCAAAATGAACAGCAAAGATTGACTAGTTTGGCATTGTTGCATGTACATTGCGATATATATTTAGATACATGGAAAATAATAGATCGATAAGCAGAACAAAATCACTTTAAAGAATTTGTTTTAAAGAATAATAATAAATAATTACTTGGTACTTAATTAAAAGATTATACTTAAATGTTTATTATTATTATTAATTAAAGGTTACATAATATATATATATTATATGTATCTTTTTTTTACATATAAATAATTTGTATGTATGAAATTTGTAGATTGACCAGCAAGAAGTTGATTTTGCATATATTATTGTTTTTATTTAAAAAAAATATTTTATCGAAATCGCACTCCCCTAAAAACAGAACTAGAGACGCCCTTAACCAGAGTTCACAAAAAGGATTTTCACATTTGCTATAAATAAATACATATTTCATTAACAGGTTAACTATGGTTAACTATATATAGTTCGATATGTTTCTTGGTTCTGTCTAGTTTTAAAATATTTTAATAATTTATAGTCAGGGCTGTCGAAAGCTTTTGAGGGCCCCGGGACTGTTCGGTTCTAGGCCCCCTTACACTTGTTTGGCCAAGGTACATATTATTTGTACATACTATAATAAAATAAAAATATTAAAATTTGCATCTAATGTTACGGCGAATGATATTATAAAATAATTTTGAATAAAAAGCTAAAACGACGGGCCCTTTCAGAGATACGGGCCCCGGGGCTCTAGCCCTCACTGCCCCACCCTCTCGCCGGCCCTGTATATATTCATTCATTTTTTACTACATTATTGCTATACATTTTAATTGTTCTTCCACAACAAAAATTACTTCTTATTACAAAAGTGTAACAATTTCGCGTCAAGACGAGTATGAATCACAATCGCGTTTTAGATTAAATGTGTGATGTTAAATTTATACCAACGAGTGTTGTTTATGTTCTCTTTTATTTTTAATACAATCAAAACGTATTTATTCTTTTGTCACGTTATTAAGAGGACGTGATACCACCAATTTTGAAGTGTAAAAAACATCCTTACAGAGAATAGTGATAACTCGATCTAAATTGGATTTAGAAAAATATGTTTAATTTGTGAAAAAAATATTTAGATAAGTACATGGTTCTAGGATACTATTACAGCTCATATTATTATATACAGTTTATGATATTATTTAGGTATAATTACTTATAAGCAATAAATAATTATCGATAAAACTATAAATCATCAGATGGCGTAAATAATCTTCTGTTCTTGTAAGAGTCAAATCAACTTATTGATATTCGATTATAACATAAGTCATTTTCACATATTTCTGAGTTAGAAAAGATTATTAAAAAATAACTATAAATAATTATCTCTCGTCCTATAGTACTATTACTACTATATATCACTTTCTCTATGAATCCAGAACTTTATTTCTTATTTTATTTATTTGAATTTTTAAGGCTTCAACATTTGAGATAATTAGCTAAATATTCTTACATATTAATCTAAAAATTATATAGATTGAACATTTGGGGTTGTTAGTTATATAAATTGTCTTAAATTAACTTTGATAAACCCAGTGCCGTCCTCATTTTCAAATAACTGTCAATAATGTCCTAACGCAACAACATTTGACGTCCTCTCTATTCCTCCAATTTTTTTTTTTTTGTAAAATTACTTCACATTTTTAGCGTATAATTTACCACATTCTTTAAATATGTTTAATATTTATTAAGGAACCTACTTATTTATTATAATTATTGTGGTATATTTTTTATTTTTTTTTACGATATTTCATAATTGACATTTTACTATTTTGGCTAAATAATAGAGAAATTACTTTTTTCTCAAAATTATAAATCTAAGAAAGTTTTAGACATAATGTATAAATATCGGAATATTTTATCTGTGTTATACAATTACAAAAAAATTATAATTATTTATTATTATTTCGTCTTATATGAGTAAATATAAAGGATGATTGTAATACTTACTCAGAATGCTTATGTTAATATATTATACATATTGTATATGATTGATTGAAGAGTCTTAGCGAAGAATCAGGAAAAATAGCATGACATTTGTTTGTCAGTGTGGTCTTAAAGGTCATCAACTAGGAAGAAGAAAAATTATTATTATATATAACTGATAACTTTATGTAATTCATGAAAATAAACATTTTTTTTATAATTTTTATTTATAATTCTCTTTTTATATTTATAGGGTAGGAAATGTTTTCATCCATATTATAGTGCAAATTTCAGTATTTTTCAATTATATGAAATCTAAATCTTGGTAATTATAATTTATAGATAATATTCGGCATAATATAAAATCAATTTATGGACTATGGTATTTGATACCTATTACCTATACAATACCTACAAAGTCGTAATTTGTGATCATCATTATTAATAAATAATAAATTTATAATAATATATAATATATTATAATTAATTCATCAATAATATTCTATCCTACAATAATATTTATACATGTAGCACATTATTTACATAATTTATTTAATTATCTATACTTTACATTTTGATATATACTCATTTAAAATATTTCAGTATAAAATAATAATGCTTACCTATCTAAAATAAGACATCCAGTTTTTCTAGTTATCATTAATATTTTATTGGTTTTTATGAATTGGCTTTAAGTGCTAAAAATATATTGGCTTTAAATAAAAAAAAATTGAATACTGCTTATAAGTTGTGAATATTATATAATAAAATAAATAGTACTATTAATCATTATACAATGGTTGCAATTTAGTTGGCTTAAATTCAAGCGAAACCCAATAATTTAGCCTAGAAGTGTCACATACACCTGAATCTTACAATATTAATGTATAATCTGTCCTTGGATTATAAATCTTGTTATTTTCAACAGAAAATTACATTTCATTAGTATATTAATTTGTTTTATTTTTTTTTTTTATGAACATTATAAATTTATCATGCATATATTATGCATAATATATTTTTGTAGATATTACAGTACAATCTTTTAAATACATTAACAATATGTCACATGCAACATGAATAGCTGCCAATTTCTAGTATTTATCCTGCTATGAAAAATAATCAAAAACTATAGTATTAATTACCTAGTTTATTTTCATAGATTATTTACTATCAAATATTATTAAGTAATCATTATTATATTACTTTGTGAAAAGAATCTATATAATAATTACTAATCGATAAAAAATTTATATTTATAGCCAATATTTATACACATATTAAATAAAATGTCATGAAGTTGAGAGTATATGGCGGTACACGCCGTATATCTTCTGATTGGAAGCTTATCGATTCCGCTGAAGATTTATATATGTATATAAGAATATAACATATATATTATAATATTAAAACATTTTCGGATTTTGCAAATTATAATAATATTGTTTCCACCAGACGTCCATTTTCGGCGATCCTGACAAATTTTATTATTTGCTCAGCTGTGAACTTTTATTGATTATTTTAATGTACTCGTAAGATTGGTATATTATCATTGGTATAATATTACAAGTTGTATTGAATCCATAAGTTCATTATGTTCTGGTTCTTCGTGTTCAATACAACAAAGTATTATAGTACTATAATACTCTATTATTCGTAGAGTAAATAGATTTACTCATCATAATCATACTTTAATATCGTCTATAATATTATAGTCATGTAATCGTTTGTACGTTTTATTTTGTGGACTTTTGGTGCCTATATATTTATTTAAATTTTTATTTAATTAAAATTAACTTTGAAATCGTTTATAATGAACGCAAAAATAAATTTATTTTTTTTCTTACTTAGCTTCGTGCCACTGTACCATCGTGCTATATATGATATATATATATATATTATATATAGTATATATAATGTAATGTGTACATAGTGATAATACATGTATATATATTTTCGGCGGAATCCATATATAAAAATATTCGGCGCATTCAATCGATAGATTTCTTACAAGTAAAAAGACCTTTTCGACGGAGTCCCTTCTGATTATGATTGTATACTCTCTGTTGTAGTGAAATAATATAAAATTATATAAATATAGTGAAAAGAATTAAATTAAATGTTAAAGTAATAATACAACAATATTGATAAAAAAAAATTTTTATTTGTTTACAATATGTACAAAAAAGAATATATATATATATATATATATATATATATATATATATATATATATATATCGATGGTTAAAAGGCCAAGTGTCGTAACCCACAAAAAAATAATTTTACAATAGACGCTTTAAACGTTTTATTTACCTATATAATCATTCTTTAACGTACTAAATAATTATTAATTTTTTCTGTGATATCTGATAATCAGTTATCTTTAGAATTGAAAGTTTATAAGAGTTATTTGTATAGTTAATTTAGTTATATTTATGACCTAGTTGAGGGTTACAACGTTTGACCATATAATATTTATGATTGAATTATTAATAGTATTGCTTTGTATTAGGGTTACTGCATTTGACATTGGTACATTTTGGTTACAGTACGTAATAGTTAATTAAATGTAGACATTATTGTTTAGTAAAAATGTTTACAATATATACATATTTTTAAAATTATAAGCTAGTGGATAAAGTAAATTAAAATGTAATAATAATATTATTTTGATAGGGATATTTTATATGCGTATTACTATTTTTAATAACAATATTAGATCAACCAACAATAGCCGGTTTTGGTTTTCTTGTCATTTATGTGTTTAAACGGAAGATGAGGATGATAACAAACCTGATTTAATAGTTTTATATTTTGTTTTCTTGTTATTTGAGGAACTAATTTAAATTTTTTTAAAAATGAAAACAAGTTGTTATACATTATTAATTAAAATTAAAATTAATTAAAATTCTCGTGTCACAGTGTTAGTTATCGAACTCCTTCGAAATAACTTGACCGATTTTCATGAAATTTTCTGTGTATATTTGATAGGTTTGATAGGGATTATTTATATTATTATATTATATTTATTTATATTTATTTATTAGTGGTTGCCATTGGTAATATATAAAATTAATATAATGAATTACCCGACGTTACAAGGTATCAATACAATAATATAATGATATATATAATTTTGAGGAATAAATTATAATAAATTAAAAAAATTAATGTTTGGTGTTTTATTATTTGTTAATTGGCTCCCATGATCTTGGCTTCCATGGCTGAGTTGCACTTACTACAGTGAGTTACACCAAATAAGAGTTGAACAATCATAATTTTTTTGTGATTTTTTCGAGCCACGAAGTGCACAGGATCAGCTATATTATATATAAATGAATGTTTGTGTGCAGATCTGTGGGAAGAAGATATGTTAATTTAAAAAGGGTAAAATTTGGTTTTTTTTATTCATCGGATTTTAGTACGTTAAGGTTAGGTTAGGATTATGTATTAATTGATTATATTAATCCGCCGTATTATGTCAAACTTGGTATAACTTTGATACTTTATTTGAGTTAAATCATACACTTACGTACAAACAGCACTAGGTCCGCGATCTACCACAGGTAGATTGCCTACCTGATAACTGCTGCGAATCAGAATTTTTATTCCGGGCAACAGAAAACTTAAATCTAGAACATCATCCACCGAATATTAAATACGAATTGAACATAGTTTGAGTCATATAGAGTTGTTATATTTAACGAGCAACGAAGTGCATGGGATCAGCTAGTATATATATATATACATATATATATACAATATTATTTTGTATATTTATACTGAAACACCTAATGATGATTGATTATAACAAATATAGTATATCCTTTGCTTTTATTACTTCTATAGCACAGAAAATATATGATAAACATTTTAATTTTAAACTTATTATAACTAAATAATCATAATTGTTTTTATTTTTGTTATATTATTGTAGCGTTGGTATTTATTTCTTAACTTTTAGATACAACATATCTGTTATTTAAGTTATAAATGTTTATATTGTATACAGGTAGGAAAATTTATAAAAATTATTAACCTAAGTTAAATTGAGTTAAGAAATTACAAAGTCGCTAAGCTAGAAGTCAATAGTTAAGAAATCATAAGTTTAAATTTAATATAGAAAAAAAATTTTGGTTTAACTGAGTTTAAAAAAATAACTCTTATCATAAATTACAGTATACATACATATAAATTATTTAAACTGTAAACATCTCAACTAATAGTTTAACAAATAATCATTTTTATATCAACTAGCTATCGAAGATAATATATTACCATATTAAAATAATACAATTTTTTATGTAACATTTTTATTAAAAAATTAATAATGGCAACTCGTATAGTGTTAATTCAAATAAGTGTAAATTATCAAATTGATATAATAATCCAAAATATGTTGTAGAATAAATATAGTAAAAAATGAAAATTATCTATGTATAAAATAAAAAAAGAACCGGATGGGCCTCGCTCTGCTGTACACTTGGGGGTGGAGTGCGACTCTTCATAGGATAGGTCATTATAATGGATTTGTTAAATTTGAATTCAATGATAGGTATCATTGTATACGAAAAACTATTCTGAACGGAGATGATATGTTAGTCTAGAATATAATACATTGTTATTTATAAATATTGTAATAAGTATATTTTATTTTGAAACGAAAAATTTAGAAAAATTGTCTATAAATAAGTCAAAATATGTCAAAATACATTGAAAACTTAACCATGTATAGAAAACGTCAATATAAAGATTTGGTGATAATTTCAAGTTGTTGCGGTTTTTCGTTTTTGAGTTAGAACATTTTAAAAAAAACCGATATCTTTGTCAGTCTAGAATATTATACATTATATTATATTTTACATGTAATTTTATGTCAATATTCGCTGTTCAAACGCTTATAAAAAAAAGTTGTGCCTATGGATTTTAATAATTTTTGAATTAATTTAAGAACTACTTCTGTGGAATCTTCTATTAAATTTTCAAGTATTTTGTACGAGCCAAAATTTTTTTATCACCGATTATAAAAAAAAAGTGTAAAAAAATCGAATATTTTAAATGCCTATAAGTGGCTTAAAAATCAATATAATATTTTGAAAAAAATATGACATAAAGGAAATACCAATCTTAACAGCTGGTAGAAATTTCAAAAATCTGCGACTTATACTTTTTGAATTATAACAAATATTTAAAATCGTTTGAGAATAAATCACTATTTTAGGCAATTTCGAAAATATTTTAATTTCAAACAGTCATAAAATATTTTCCTCTAATTCCGGTAGAAATTTTTTTAAAGATTTTTGAAGAGTAGCTTATAGATAACCTAGTGTTAAAATTTTGAACCTTAAGTATGAACAGAAAAAATTTTATGAATTTTTATCTACAAAATAACTTGCAAATTATCGTGATTTTTACATATTTCGTATAAATTGGAACTTTAAGCACTTATAAAAAAAAATTGTGACTTACGATTTTAGATTTTTTTTTTATCAGTTAAGGAACAACTTATAAGAAATCTTGTATTAAATTTTCAAGATTTTCTGGGCAGCCAAAAAAATTTTATCGTTATTTAAAAAAAAAATACTTAAAAAATTTGAAAATTTCAATTGTCTATAAATATCTCAATAAAAGTCAAAATACTTTGAAAATTTAATGGTGTATAGAGAACGCTAATCTAAACAATTGGTGAAAATTTCAAGTATTTACATCGATTAGTTTTTGAGTTATAGCAAAATAAAAAATTTGATTATGTCGAAAACTGGTTTTGCGTAAAAACTCCCATTTTTCCCAAAATTTTTTTAGGGTTTTTCCCGTCGCATTTAAAAAATATTGAAAATTTTTTACTTTTGACCTCCCAAAGTACCAAGTTGCTACATAAGGCAATCGAAGCATTTTTACTGCCCCAAATCGTGTCGACAGACACAAAAAAAAAAAAAAAAAAAACACTCATCATTGTAAAATCAATACATTCTTCACTCCGTTCAGAATCTAATATGAATATTATATTAATCTTGCATACAGTACAAATATCGAAACGAATAATGTAAGTAATAATTATTATATATTGTTCGTTACCATAAAATAGTATAGTATCAAAGTAGAAAAGAATTAAGGTTATAAATTGACAAGTACAACGTTATTGACCTAGCTACATTGCGAAGGTTTTTTTAATACAAGTTGAGTTTTTATAGTCATTAAAATAAATTAATATTTTACATAAATGCAAATTTATATCAGAAATTATATTTTTCATTATATTTATATATATTATTTATTTATTAGAAAAATAACAATATTATACTCGCTTACATATCATAACAGATATTCCCAACAAACTCTAATATATCTATTAATTTTAATTCAAATATATAAACACGCTACATGATATTATTTTAATATTTTTTTCAAACACCCTATTTTATATTGCACCGTGTAAACGTAATTTTGATGCTCATAGTCCCATTAATAGCCTAATACGTTATAGTAACAAACATCTATCCAACTTTGATTTCTTCTTCGGTGATGGTTTTAACCTGAAAACATGTTATTCGTTCCTTAATTATGTACTGTATATTAATCATAGCTGAAAATATAATAAAACAAACGAAATTAAAATATTACCTAAATCTTATCTTTGAATGCTGAACATTTTCTACGTGTTCTTGCATATTAAATTGAATTAAATAATTGGCTTACCGGCTTCGTTTATACAATGCACTATGGTAATTCCGAATAATGGATCATTAATAATAATGATTCAGTTTTCGAATAATTTGATCAACTAAATTCCATGTACACAATATTAATTGGCATATTATATTAATTTGTTTTATGATTTTATCTGATACCACAGCGGATGACACGGAAATATTTATAAAGTGCATCGCGTAGATAATGTGAGACAAAATGCACCCACTAATTAATTCAACATAATATGCAAAGTATATTGTGTAAAAACGGGTTTATTTTAAACGAAAAAATCAGAATAATATTATGTGTGCAGGTACGTATAGAAGTGTGTACCGAAAATACGCGTTTGTCGATTTGATATAGCGATTTGTAGTGTTTAACACATTTATTTAATTTTGTTTTCTTCCACTCGTACTTGACATTCATCGAGTACACGGTCATTTCTATAAAACTGGTTTTGATAATAAGTTTGCAAGCAACACACCGTTTCAATGTACTGCAGTACACCTAGACCTTCCGCCGCTGTTTGTGCCGTCGTGTCATTACAACAGTTCGTAGTAATAATATCAAAATAAAAATGATTTCAACCGAAGCTCGGAAGTTTATCCTAAGACTTCTCTTGGTATCCTTATGCGCGAACAACGCGATCTGTACGAATAATTTAGGTTGTTCATTAATTATTATCTTAGTTTTTATTGTAAGTGATTAATTTTAAAGAATTATCCCTTTTTTTCAGGCTGTAACAGCAACCAAAAGTTATACACCGAAATCGGATGTAAGCCCGTGTATAGCAATGGTTCGAGTTCATGTCCGGTGGTGTACGACTGTGGTAAATCGCTTCATAAGTACATCTAAAACGTATCGATTTAAACGAAATCAATTGTTTGTAGAAAACGTGTTCACAAGACCGAATAACAATTGTTATTTTAACGGAAACGTCTACGAGCCGGTAACCAAACTTTCTAAAGCCGATTCAGCTCTTAATCCATGTTTAACTGCTTGCTTCTGTGACCAACGGACATATGACAAGTAAGAAAATTAATCAGTACAGTGATGTATTTCGTAATTTAATGGTTAAGTTTTTTATTATAATATTTTTTTATACGAAGGCTATCAATTTATTTCACTTTATATATGATACATATTTAATTAAACATGTTTTTCTTTTTTTGTAATAATAATTATTCAACTCAGCAGTTGTAATATTCGTTAATATTCACATTATTATTTGCAACGAGTGAAATAAACTAGACCTACAACTAGGTTTAATGCTTATGATAGTATTCGTAGTACTTACTTCATTCGTGTAATCAGTGCAAGTCATCTCTGATTAGTCTATATTATACAATTTACTATGTATCATTAGTTTTCGAAACAACGTTGTAATTACTAGTAAAAAAACAAATAATGATCAAAATTATACCTCAACCTTTTTCTAAATTATATTTAATTAAAGTCATATTGTAATAAATATATATTAAATATGTATTTATTACAATATGAATATAAATTGTATATTCATATGTTTTAAAGTAACCAAACACTAACATCATTGAGAACCGTTTCCGAGTAGATACAGCGATATGATATAAATACAGCGACTTAACATTGATTTTCAATTTCAAACGAAAACAGTTCATCTGCAACCATAAAATTGATTTGCAACGAATCGAGAGGAGTAGGACACAACGTATAATTTATATAACGACGTATATACTTCATAATTTTTGATATAGTTTTTACCATAGCATAATATTAATGTCAATTAATAATAGTAATATTCAATAAAATCACTACAAAAACGGTTGCTATTTCTCGACTGAGTTTTGATCAAATAATGAAACGTAAAATAAATATTGAATAATTACAAGATTTATATTAATAACTCCTATCTCGTTGTTGTAGTGTGACCACAACTTCATTAACATGTGCCAATGTCGAATGCCCGTCGTTCTTTACACGATTAATGGAACCGTGTTACTATCAATACGACAAAGATTCGTGCTGCGAGATTCGAAAATACTGCCGTAAGTACATCAAATATGAAATTTAAATGTAATAAATACTACTTTCAGAATTTTGAGAACATTTTGAAACCTAAAAAAAATCATTTTGCACTCAACTCAATTGTTCTGCATAGAATTTACATATTTTCAAATAAAATACTCTAAAAACACGTAGGCCTTCGTGTTTAATATTTGTGAATAGTTTATAGCATGGACTATCCTTTTTTCTCGATTTAACATTAAGGCTTGAGTTTAAAACGATAACAATTATTTTTTAGCTGAAGAAAAAGCGCTTGTACATGAATGCACATATAATGGTAATGTTTACAAAGACGGTCAACGTTTCTACGTCGATGATTATCTACAATGTGTATGTTCACCTGAATTTAATGGTAAGATAAAGTTGTTGTAAGATTTACCGAAATAATTTATTTACAGTTAGATCTTAGGTATAAAACTAGTTATACACATATAACGTCACTAAATTATATCTATGCTTTGACTGTACAATGTTCTTTTTTATTTCACGAGAAAAGTTACTTATAAAATGTCACATAACTTTATGTTTATTTTTTATCATTTATCACAAGAAAAAATCTTTACACAACATTATAAACAATAAAATACAATTACTATAACTTTGAAAACTGTACAAGAAATGTAATTCGTCCAATGATTCTGTCATTGAGAGTCAAAACATAATACGTGTGAAATAAAAAATGTACAAGAGAATGGTTTAAAAAAAATCAACGATCAAAAATCAAATAATATAGATCAGCGGTTCCCAAGCGGGGGAGGGGGAAATTCCCCCCAGGGGGCATTTAAAGTTTGCCCGAGGGGAATATTCTGATGATGGAATTACGAAAATAATTATGTTATTTTACAATGTGTAAAATTGAAATCACTATATTAGTTTTCAGATTATCAGGCATCGATAAAAATTATATATTAGGTATAACAATAAAGTCAAAGCTTGATATAATATATAGTTATTTTGTATGTTTTATTTGTACCGCTCACAAGAAAAAAAAATCGATTAAACTCTAATTTAAGAGAGGGGGAGTGAGATTTTAGTAAAATTACAAGGGGGGCGTAGAATGAAAAAGGTTTGGGAAATACTGATATAGATCGTAAAAAATAATGATAAATTTTATCAATAGAAATATGGTAATTTTCATAAATCAGTAACTATTAGGTTTTGACAAAAGAAAAAAAAATACATCAATTTTATTAAGTGAAATATCATATAATGCCAAAAAATAATTTGTCATCCTATGAGAAATATAATTTATAGTTGTTGTTATAACTTCTTTGAGTTAAACAATACTTACCTTACATAATCTCAAAATCAAATTTTTGCACATATCATGTTTTAGCTCTTAATCTCAAAATTATTAGATATTGATCGAGTGTGTACAAAATAATACAGTAATATTTCGATTTAGGTACGCCCAGCGACAGTTCATGTAGAAAAGTTAGTTGCAAATACGAAATTCTGTACTTGGAAAATATTTTGAAACGAAGCGCTCCCGTTTATTTCGAAAAAGTAGATGGATGTCCTGTCGATTGGTATCATCGTAAGTCCAAATATTGTCTTAGCGATACTGTCATTGATGATTCATCTAATTATTAACATGATGCGTTTGCGCACATACTCGTTTTATTTCATTTTCCAGCACGGTATGATGTCGGCACCGTAGATGTTACCTCTACCAGTAAGTCCAGTGGTCCTGAGTGCAAATATGGCGAACTGAGTCTTTCGATAGGCCAACAATTAAATATCAGCCAACAATCGGACTCCGATACGTACACAACAACGTGTTCATGTAATATTCCTCCGTTAGTGACCTGCGTCAAAAAGGCGAAAAAAACCATTTAAAAACTAATGCGTAGGTACATTGCGTGAAATGTAGTACTTACCTAGATAATTGGTATATATGCTGCAGACGTAAATGGTATAGATAAGATTTTAAGTTAATAATTTAAATATACATTTATAAATAATTAATTGTTTTTGTATAGTCATTTATGAAGGGGAATTATCTTCGTAAGATCGTTTTCGTGAATCACATGTAATAAAACAATAACGTAAATATTCATAATTAATTTTTTCTATAAGTACATGAAAAGTATAGTTGGCTATATAATTTATTGGTTTCATAAAATAAACGGAAAACATGTACTTATTTTCAAACATTTTATTTTATAAAATATTTTAAATTGAATGTTTACAAATTTCGTTCCCGTTTCTCCTTATCGATTATCATAAGATATAGTAATAAAAATGTCACCACCGATAGCACTGTTTAAAGGACAAAGTACTTGGTTATTAAAGATTTCCCACAATTTTCATAACTCGTCCCTTATACCAGATTTTACGATCTCATTGACCTCCTCCTCCCCCCCATCGTAATTATTCAATTCACCTGTAGCGGGATATAATTTATACGAGTTATAGTACATACAGCAGACGAAAACTGTGTTATTTTTTAGCGAATTCGGGCGTTAAAATAAGAAAATTTTGCATAATTTTGCATTGAATTCCGCTAACTACTATATAGAATGTGTTTCTAGTCCAATTTTACTTGAAAAAAAAACGAGCAATTATCCACAATCACGCATTTCTTCTATTGATTAATATTTTTTTTAATTTTAAGTAGGAAATATGATCATAAATCGTGTGAAAGAAAGGGAGGTAGCTTAATGCCTCAAATTTTAACGACCTTAACAAATATTTCATGTAAATGAATGTAAATACTTTAATAATTTTAACCTCGTCCTATATAATACCCTGAACCGAGAATTTCATGCAACAATTTTAAAACAAGGCATCAAACACAAAGATGGTTCAGCCTATAAATGATCTTCTCTTGATGTATTTTTTAACAGATATCATCCAATTATCCTAAACGTGTAGTAAAAAAAATGTACAAGCTTGAAAACAATATCGTCCTGTAGCTATTTCTATTTATTTATTTATAGTTATTAGAAGCCTTTTAGCTCAAAAAAGTTAATTTAAAGCAATTTGCATGTACCATAAAATTTGAAAATGCCGGCATTTAATCCAGAAAAATTATTTTTACATAAAAATATTTTATTTTGGAATACGTCGAAACCAATGGTTTTTATTTATACTTAATTTAATTTTTTTCCTTTAAGATATTCTGCATTGGGTGATATTATATCTTATAATAACCATCCATCGTTCAAAATAGTGTTTTGGATTCAAAAATATATCATTTAATTCAAATTATACACCGATGGCTGTTGGTTTAGAAAAAGAAAATGATACGAGTACAACTTGTGAGTTGCAATGACTTCCACTCGAAATATCTAACCTGCTTCTTTTGAACTGTCTTAAACATCTTTCTATTTTAATATTGTACAATGTGCCACACAAACAGATATTTAATTTTGTTATACTTTATATAAAATATTTAAAAGGTCAAAAAATATTTTAATTACTTAATTTACATATTATATATTAGCCGTAATTTTCTTGTTTTAGTCTCTAATTTATTCAGGATATCATCAGAGTGTAACATTATACCCCAGTGTATATTCATCATTACCAAACCATTCAGTCTGCTTTCACACGTGATGTATCACAAATATGTTTTTATAATTTATAATGTTAAAAAATATCGTTCACAACTAGCAGTTATAACTGAGAGAGTTGATATAAAATCTGAAAAAGTTTAAATGTAGAAGGAAAAATTGAGATATTACATTTTTGAAGTGCGTCATGAGCATTTTTCAAAAATCTTGAGTTCCTGCAAATTGTCGCCATGTTTTAATTTCACTCGCAGCTGCTAACACACTGCAATCTAAATGTGACAAGGCTCCTATGGAGAAGCGGTTGTCCTCGATTGGCGACTGCACTTACGTGCTTTTAGATTCAACCCAGAAGTAAGTTAAAGTTGTATTGCAGTACGGGTGACCACAACGATTAAATGCCACATGTTAAATAAATAGATATATTAACAAAAAAATCGTGCCGTTAACGTTTATAATAATGATAATAATATATATAAAACAATGAGGCTTGCTGTCGAGATACAAAAAAAATATACAAAAGGTTATTAAAAAATATAATATAACTGCGCGTCACCGAGTGCGAACGCTCATACCTCGGTCGGCTTGAGATTCGTTTGGTTTCGCCCACGCGACCGTGCTCAAGGTACGTGCAACAACCACCAAGACCAATAGATGATCCCTTGGGCAGAAACGGATACTGTTCCTCTGCAGGAGCAATCAAAAATAATCCTCAGGCTCCGGTAACTGAAGAGAATTCACACTTGTGAAAGGTGGCCAACCACGTTCGACGTGGCACTGTCCCAACCACGGATGCCGAATCTCATGATAAAGCTGTCGTACAAACGAAAACGACGACGTTCAGTGACCTAACCTAACCAAACCTGATTACGCGGTCACAGTCCCCAACAACAAACGTGCCACAGGCACCAGAGAAACAAGAACGAGTCGGGACCGGACCAAAGACAGACAGACCGCCGTGGTAGACAGACTGGTGCCTGGTCGAACCAATTCGCGTGAGTGCAATATAGTGAAGGGGGACGTCGCTTTGTTTCCCGAAGCTCACTGGAGAAGTGCACGGCGCGTGTGACAAGCAGCGTGAACTTTAAAAATGTTGTGATTCTCGAACACTAAATTATCCTTGATACATTTCAACTAGATGCTTAATATTTTCTTCGTCAAGTATACAATCAGAGTATGGTAAATAAAGTTAATATATTAAATTATAGATCCGAGAGGTACAAATTTCTCATTTAATTGATTTAAAAAATGATCTACAAATGGATTGAATATATTCTGTATTAATCCTCAGACAAATTAACCTTCCGCCGGCGCTGCGGATATAATTGGTACCTTGAGGCAATTACAATAATAAGCCATTTACAATAATAAATAGGCCATTTGCAATATACATATTATATTTTATATACCTATGTATTAATTAGTCATTGTTATCTTTCAAAAATGTGTGTTATTTATGTCTAGAGTAATTAGAGTTATCTCAGATAACCAACTTGTATGTATATAAATATAATTATGTAAGAAGGCTGTTTGTATTGAGATAAAAAGGTAATTTTTAGCGAACGGTTTTTTTTTTTAATTATGGGCCGGTCAAAACTTTTGCCCCTCCCCCTTTCAAAACCTGAAATGACGCAACTAAGGTTAATCGCTATATAGAAGTCATACTAAAATGTTGTTTTAATTCCCGGCAGATGTCAATTCGTCAAATAACTTTCAATCATCTCACTTTCATAAAACGATCACATAGTCGTGCTACTTACTATTAATTATATATTGGTTATACATATTATAGGGATTATTTTTTTCTTCATAAATTACAAATATATTTTACATAAATATGTTAGTAACATCTAAATACATATACATTACTGTAATATCTACAGTGCTGTTATGCAAAAAAATAAAAAAGTTGAATTTATACTTTTATATTTTTTCTTTGATGTAAAAAGGGAATGGCTGAACTCCAACCCCTTCGTGTCTACGACCCTGGATTAGGTAAATTCATCAAAACATTATGGTAATGCGGTACGACCGTCAGCAGAACACAAATAAGTGGGTAATTGCAGGAGTCAACCGACCGACGAAGCGATGACCATTTTAAAAATTAGGTATACAGCTGGGAAATAATAATTATATCTATTATTGTTGTACATATAAATACAAATATTTTCTTCGGATAACGACTTGGCATTCATCGTATGGTACATGGTCACTTATTTCTATGAAACTGGTTCCGATTAGTTGGCAAGCCAAGACAGTATATTATTTTATTGCACAGGCCTTCACGACCACTTGTCTCGTCATCATTCAAGTAGCCTGTAATTAAACACCAGCATAATTCACAGATATCATATAATTAAACAACAACGAAAAACCGAAGCTCGTGATATTCTGTCAATCACTATTTTGTTATTTTTATTCAAATATTGTGCAAACAAATCGATACAGTCCGTTATGATAATTATCACAATAATAATTAATTGTGAGCAAATTCATTCCTGAGGAAATATTAATGCGTCGTCAACCGGACGTTTATTTTTATTTAGATGAAAAAGTAAAGTTATGTGTTTTATAAATTGAAATCTGAATGCAAGACGCAGCTATTTCACTAATACAGTTAGTGTAAATCATTTGAAAAACAATCAGATTTTTTTATACTGTTTTTTACAATATTAAACAAGGCAAAACTAATTTTTGTCCCAGGAACGCTATTTAATTAAAAATCTTTAATATTTAATCGTAGCTTTTCATGAAATAGTTTCTGTTAAATTACTAATCTTTATGTTGTAATCATGTACTGATCTACTTATATGTAAAACCAATAAGATCCAAGGTATTTAAATAATATATATATCAGGTCGTATAATCATACAAACTTAAATACCAAAATATTATTTTGCTTGAAAATCCTTTTAAACATACAATATTTACCAACACTTTTTTGGTATTTTAGTTTTTATCACATAATGTACAATACTATTTTAGGGTGAAAAATATAACAAATTATTTATACAGGTATTTCATATTACTTTGTATACTTATTTTTTATATTTATGTTTATTTTTATATTTATATTTATAAAAAGGAAATACTAATGTACTTACTATTATTGACTGGCTCCAGACATCCAATGATTAGTTTTCCAATATTGGAAATCAACTGTATTGGTAATATTCATGAATTTAATTTTAACATTAAGGAAAAAAAACCATGAAAATAATAAAAAATCATGAACTTAAGTTTTTATACCACAACAATGTGAAAAAATAAGTGAGATCATGAGTAAACTATGTTCATCCACTGACATAGAGACACTTAAAATAAAAAACATAACAATTTCATTTTTTATTTTGATAAAACGACGCTAATAATTTCATACAGTATCTGGTGAATTTAATAAATGGATACAGAAGATAAAGGAAGATTTTTCCATTTTTTTAATAATTTTCCGGAGCATAAGGCAAAAATTAAAAAAATAATTACATTACATTTTTCAAGTAAATTTGTATTTTTGTTTAATTTCTTAGTTAATATAAGTGTTTTAAGTTTTAATACTTAAAAAATCGAAAATATGCATCGCAAGATTCATTTTATTCAAAACTTACAATTTTAATTTCTATAACCTGAAGATTTTATACTAGAATTAAATTTTGGAAGAGAAAAACAATAAAATACAAATATCCAGTTCTCATATTATCTAATCAGAATGTTCTAGTATTATAAATTCAGTACATAAATTTAAAAATAATATGAAGGTAAATAAATAAATTTTAAAATAATTAATTAACAAAATACAAGAATTTATATAATAATTTAATTTTTATATATTTTCTCATTATTAAATAATTAATGCTGAAATACAAATGAACACATACAATATGATATGAGAAATATAATTATTATTAAAGATTGTAATGAAATTTTAATGAAGCAGTATTAAGAATAATGCAATTTTAACTATACAGGTAGTGTTTACTAAATCTAAAAAGGAACCTTAATTGTGAAATACTGCACTAAATAATAAAAATACTATTTTATAAAATACAAATAAATGTTTACAGAACTAATATATTATTATACTTAAACACACCTCTAAAAAAGGTGCTTTAATGAAATAGACAGTATCAATAATTTTACTTGAGCCTTTGAGTAACACTTGCGAGTGCAACAGCAAACGCTTGGACGGCTGAAAATGGATGTTGAAAGTCTAGAGCAAAATTATTGCGATCAATGCGTCCAAACTGCATAACTTGTATACCATCATATTCAACTTGAAAATTTTTTGCTGATTCTTGAGTAACTCTTCCACCAAAGTCTAACTGGTAAACTTGAGTTAAGTCATTCCAGATAGGTGCTTTGTTTTGCATAACAAATTGTTGTCTTTTGGAACACATATCAATCTAAAATTTTAAATAAATAATTAATTCAAGTTTGAATACAGCTAAACATTTTATATTACTTTGTTTTTGATTTGAGATTTTTGGAAAGTTTCTAAATTTTGATAATCCGGATCAATTTGAGTTCTAAGAACTTTACGAAAAAATAACGGAGAGTTCATTAATCGTTTCCTGGAAAATAAACATGATCAAATTTAAATATAGGAAAAATATCATAGTAAACTATATTACCTAATTGGGGATGATGAACCACTTTTCTTTTTAGCTGCAACTGGACTAGTCGGTAAACTATGAGCAAATGTCTCTGAAACTTTAGAGTCTTCCACTACTCTGGATACAGCTAGTTTAGGATTAGAGGAACCAACACTACAGCTACGTCGTCTTTGAAGTTGTTTTGGTGTTAGAGAATCATCATCTATTGATTGTCCATCTCCAACAATAGATAACGTCATTTGTCGAGGTTGTAAATGCAAAATGGATGTGCGGTACGACACTCTACCTAATTTTTTAGTCAAATCATCACACAACCCACGAATATGGAATTTTGTACCCCAAACATTTGCTGTGACTTCTGCCAAACGATAGTCCTACGTAGAAAAAAAAAATTATAAATTTTCAACTTAAACTATTGATTAAGCTAAAAAACAATTAAATACTTCAGGTAACACATCAGTATAGCAATTCAACTGCAATTTTCGATTACAACAGGCAGGCCTTGATTTGTGTCTATTTTTTCTGTGTAGTTTGGGACTAGAGCAAGATTCCGGTTCAGAATCATCCCAACCAAAATTATTATAAGTTATCTGTGCATTAGCATACGTTTTATCTGAATAAACAATAAGAACAACACAAAATTATTATTATAGTGTATTAACGACCATGATTAATAGTGGAAAAACAATTTTTAGAGGAACACAGTTATCCAATTTTAAATGAATAATAAATGATAAAATTAATATAAAGATTTTATTATTATAACTAAACAAAAATAATATACATTGATTAAAATTTCAATAAAGAATAAAGCATTTTGTACTTACCATCTACTTGTGGATCAAAAATAACAAACTCTGGTTTCAACATACTGATCCGTTTACCTTTAAGGAGTGGTACAAGACCTCCAAGGTATTCCATATATAACACATAACATACAGGTGGTGTTGTTTCTGGTCCATTAACATGTTGTACAACTGTACAATAAAGACGATTTTTTGGTGAACTACTCACAAATTGACGCAATTCTGACAACTTGGGCACTTCACTCTAAGCAATATTACAATTCATTTATTATAAACATAGTTATTAATAACAATTTAAAATACATTTAATACTTATAATAATATACTAACATAAATAGTGGATGAAGAAATAGAGGTTAAAATTTCTCTAATACATATAGGAAGTAACTCGCAAGGAGGAAATAATGATTCATCATATAACCGCAATGCACAAAGTATATGTAAAGGAATAATCGAAGCAGACACACATGCAACATGTATTTCAGGCCCAGTTGCTATAAATATTCTTCGGTCATTGTGTGCCCATGTGACAGCTGTTACATCAGTCTAATATATTTTTAAATAAAATGTATTACAATAACTCTATTTCATATATAGAAAATAAAATTATACAACTTACTGAAGATTGAGGCATGTTAATAGAATATATTAGTTGACCAGTATCTGAATAAATTTGTACTATGTTAACACAAAGTCTACCAGGTCTTGAACCAGCAACGCAAAGTAACTCTTTTGAATTAGCCCATTCCATATAAATTGGACATAAACCCGTACGTATCAGTATCGGAGCAGGGTCATCATATCGTCGCATTAACTGAATAGAACCATTTTTACAACATATTGCTAACACGTGTTTAAACAAATCTAAAAACATGTTATATCCACATAGAATAATTTTCATGGCATTATTTCAATAATACATTTTACTTAAGTATACGCACAATCTGATTTTTTTCTATTTTCATTCATGCAAAATTTTTCACAAGACCAAGCCATAGATGAAATACCTGAGTCATCTGACAAGTTTACTTGGGAAACAGGAGCTCCATGAATATCCAACACTTTCATCTGGCCTCTACTAGTTCCAAAATAAACCTAAATATGAAATTATAATAATGTATAATTATTTTAAAATTAACATATCATCCATAACTAGTTATAAGAAGCTGATAGAACATACTTGTTGATCATCAGGAGACCAAGCACCACATGTCACAGTTCCTTCTGGATGTAACATAGACGACCAATACCTATGACCAGTAACTGAACCCACCAAAACAAATCCATCCTAAACAATAAATTAATATATTATGTATAGTTAGGTGATATTAAACATAATTGTCAATACATTTAGTCATTAATATACTAACTTGATAGCATATTAATGCTAACCGACCATCATGAGACCAACTGAAATAGGTGACTCTTGTGTTTCTATCATTGATTAACTCAACATTCCAACGGCAGTCAAATTTGGCCCAAACATTTATTACTCCTGAACTATCACATGATGCCAATTTTTGATATGGTTCATTCCATTTTACAAGTAAAACCTTTTAATATAAAAGTAATTTTCATGAGTAAATAATATTATAGTAATGAAAAGTATAAAATTAAAAACTTCCTTGATTACTTATGAGCAGCGTTTATTTCAGTCATGTCATTGAGAAAGAGGAAGTGCCCAGATACTAAACAATTAAACTTCAAAAGGGTATGACTTAAATAATTTTAAAGCAAAATATTTAAAATCTCTATAATTAATTTTTGACAATTTTCCATTTAATTATAAAATAAGAAATATGTAGGACATTAAAAACATTTTACATTTCTTATTTTATATAGCTATTAAATGTAAATAAAATTAATTTGTGTGAAATTGATGAGGTCAAATTTGTTTTTAACTGTATATTATATCCCCAAACAAAATGTCTAAAAACACTGCTTGTATTCAAATAATAACTTTTAGAATAGACTTTATAAAAGTATTAAAAATCAAGAGTAATAATTTTTTAAATATTTATATAATAATTACAAATACTTACCAATATTAATGAGAAAACCCAAATCAATAATAAAAAATAAAAAACGTGCAGTATTCAAAGGTAACATAAAATTGCTGTGAAACTAAAAATAAAAATAATATATAATCAAACAAATCTAAATTATTTAAAAATGTATAATAGTAAATAATAAATATAAACAAAATAATAATAAAATGTTATATAAAAATTATTAAAAATTATAAATACAATTAAGAGGAAAGAACATATTAGAATACCTTGGCATGATGATTTCTCAAGTTGTAGTTGGTACGTAAAGGTAATCTTTCGTTATTTGAATCACAACTTGATGGTATAGAAGTAAATGTAACACCAACAACACCTTGAGAATTACCTGTTGCTAACCATCCTTGTTTGTAGTAATTACGTCCATCCAAATTCCATCCTTCTTCCTAAAATAACATTTTATAAAATATTAAATACAGCAAAACTAAACCATTAAAATAATCAAAAATTGAAAATACTTATAAGAAGGAAATATTAATAGCTATAAATTATGTGGTTCATGTCAATTTCAATTATCATAAAGTGTTACTTAAAAAATAGTAATGGAACACCATTCCCCAATTACATTTTATAAACGATAAAATTCTACAGTTTTAAGAAAAAATACTGGAAAAAGTTTAATGATTTTTATTAAGTTAAAATTTCTAATTTAAAGTTCTACATAGTGCTTTAATCAATCGGTGGGCTAAATTGAATTACATTTATCATGTTAGATTTAATATTACTGTTTACTATCAAAAATAATATTCATAAGATTTCACTTTTGCGCACAATTAATTACTCAAAACATACTTTCTGTTACACCACCACAAAATGTTATTTCACCCCAAATTCGACGTTCCTACTACAATTTCGATAATTTGTTAACACGAACTATACTAATTCAAAAATTGTATAGTATTATTATTAAACATAGGTACATACCTCAGCATTATCTGGAACTCTGCCCATCCAAGATAGTGACAATATGTCGCTGTCACATTTCGTGTTGGCATTCTTCTCGAACCTGATGTGCATTGTAGTTTCTCAAAGAAACGGGAACGCCAACATTGTGGTACAAAAATCGTAAGACATATGATGACTAATTTTTATACAATTGCTGTACAGAAAAAGTTACCTATTTAATTTCTAAAGTTATTGATCATTTCTGGATGATAACAACTACGGGTATGTTATTACGGCTGTGATAATATCGAAACAAGGATGTGACCACTAACTGAGGCATTGTCGTCGAACATACAATAGGTTATAACCTATATGGTTATAACGGTTTTAGAGGTTATATAATTGTTCGAATTCATTTAAGTTCGTAATACCTATGTCAGTGTCCAATTTTGCTTGTTATTAATATTACTTATTAGTTATCTTGGTCGTTCCGACGTCCAGTCTGGTATTCCTCCATAAGATGTTTGATTATTTTTTAAGTGCCCGTTCATAGTTCCGGTGTTTTTAATTTTTTTTTTCTGTTACTTTTTCATTCTCAGCACGATCATGTTGTCTCGTTTGTGCCGAATCAGTTTAAAAAAACGGTCGTTGACCAGCGCCCAATGCGTTAGGTATTCATGTGCAATCATGTCTAATGATAGATCGGCCCTAGACCACCGAAATCGAACGACTTATAGAAATCATCCGTGTTTAGCAACTGCTATTAATGTGCCAGTGCGATACAGACGGTTTGATAGTAAAAACGATCCCAAGGATGATAGCAATTCAGAAGAAGCAGAAGAATCTCATAACGTGAGAGCAGTGTACGATGTTAAATCGAACCCTGATAACACTTCAATCGCAACCATTCAAGTACCAGAGGAATTGCCTTTTTTGCCCTTAGTCACAATAGCAAAACCTCCTTTATATCCTCGATTGTTTAGAATTGTTGAGGTTTGTAAACAATATATATATTTTTTTGTTTTTAAATGTTTTTTTTTATTCAATCTGTTACAATAATGAACAAAAAGAACAATTGATGGAAAAAGATAAATAAGAAAGTGACAGATTGGTATTTTAAGATTGAGTAGAAAGTATGGTTTGAGACGTAGAGTGGGGCTTTAGAAATGATACGTAGGGCTTTAGATTGAAATCTTTGAATACGGTTTATGATTGATATTTTAGAACTGTCCCCATAGTATAACTCCATATGTCCATATTGGTCTTGGGAATTTATACAGCGGGAGTTGCATGTGCTTAGAATTTAGAAGGAGTCGGAAACGGTTATGTGCGTTTACCATGTAAATCGACGGTCTGTAATGATACCAAGATATTATACATATTGTGTAGGAAGAAGTGGCTGATTGTTAAGATAAAGAGTTTGGCATATTCCTTGGCAAAGGGTAAAGGTACAGTGAGTGGATTTGGTCTCATTCATTTTCACTCCCCTGTATACAACATGAATTCAATTTTAGGTGTATTTCTAAATTATGATTCTATAATTTTCTTGCAGATTAGTAATCCAAAATTAATTGCTTTAATCAAAAGAAAGAAAGCATTAAATCAACCTTTTATTGGACTTTTTATGAGAAAAAACATAGATATGTAAGTTGAAATTACAATATTGTAGTTAATTGTGTACTCTTGCATACGTAAAACTCTTGTTAATTCAAACAAACTTGAAAAATTATCATACTATTTACTATTATATTTAGAAACAAATTATTTCCCATTGACTAAATAGTACATTGTATATATAGGTTTGTGAGACATAGCATTTAGAATCAAATGAAAAAATAAAAAATATATTACTGTTTTTTAAGAGTATGTACCTAATTTATTTTAATACAAATTTTTTTCCAATTCAAAATTACAAGAATGTTATTTTTAATAACGTTACATTTTTTTAATGTTTTCTTTTCCCAACTTTTAAATTAATGAGATCCCACTGCATTTCTATATTAAAAAACAAGCTGAATCTTCATATATTTATTAATATTCATATTTTATTTTAGAGTTTCAGATAATATTGTTACAAATGTTGATGAAGTGTATAGTGTTGGATCACTAGGGAGAATAAATGAAATGCGAGAATTCGGAAACAAATTACACATGCTTATACAATGCTTTAGGCGTATTAGATTGACAAAACCACTTTTCGAAGACCAAGATGTTGATAAAAGTATTGTTTCCTTATTTAAATAATGTGATAGATGATAATCTTAAATATTTTATTTCTAATATTATTTTTATTATTATTGTTGTTACTTAATTATTATTATCTTACTTAAAATATATAGTTACAAATGATTTGACAAAACGCAATAAAAAACAATCGCGGGTTAAAGGAATTTCAGGGGCACCTGAAATAGTACCCGATCCTGAGACAGAAAATCCACAAGTGCTTATGATTGAGATAGAAAATTTAAAAGATGAACCTTATGATAAAACAATGGAAATTAAGGTATAGCAAAACTTTGTTAATATTATTTAACAACTAAATTTAATTACTATTTGTCTTAGGCAATATCTCAAGAAATAATTAAAACAATTCAATCTATTATCAGCATAAATCCTATCTATAAGGAAATATTACATCCAATGTTACAGCATGGCAATGTAGCAGATGATCCTTCATATTTATCTGATATAGCAGCAGCTATTGCTGACTGTGAAACTCATGAATATCAAGAAATTTTAGAAGAAACTAATGTGAGTAACTTGACCTAGTCAAATCTGATATCATTAAAATAAGAATTTATTGGTCTTTATCTTAAAAATAAATATATATATTATGTAACCTTGTGATATCTTTAAAAAAATTGATTGAAAGTATTAAAACATTTACCTTATATAGTAACATATTTTTCATAGTTTACAGTATATATCATATATTTTTTTATTTTTAACTTAAATGTTTTACTTTAATATCAAAATTTATATATTTTTTTAAAATGTTTGATAAATAATAAACTTGACGTATTAATTTCAATTGTATATTGATTATTTATATTTTAAATTGTTTAGGTTCCAAAACGCCTTTTACTTGCATTGGGTTGTGTTAAGAAACTCTTAGAACTTAGTGAAATTCAAATAAAAATTAGTAAAGAAGTTGATGAAAAAGTAAAACAACAACATCGTAAGTTTATACTTCAAGAACAACTTAAAGTAATAAAAAAAGAACTTGGTTTAGAAAAAGATGATAAAGATTCTATTGTAGAGAAGTTTAGAGATCGGTTAAAGGTATGTTTTTCTATTTTAAATGAGTTCAACTAAACAATTATTAGTTATGCTTATTGTTTTTTACGCGTTAATTTATAATTAAATATTACATTGATTTAATTAAAAACCTTTGTTTATAAAATCATTTCTATACAAATACATTGTGTGTAAAATGAAGATTTACATTTAAAATATAATAGAAATTAATATTATAAAACCAACTTTCATAAATATACCTAAACATAAAGTTAAATTATTTTGTAGCATGTTCTTTACAATCAACTAAAATTTACTATTTAGTATTTTCTATGATCATCAATGTATTAGCAGGTGAAGATTGTAAAAAGTTTTTAAAAATATTGTTAATTAAAAGATAGTCATTATTTCTAGTAAATTTAATACTAATTCAAAAATTTAATTGTGATAACAAATAAGGAGAGTCAATGAAATGATTTAACAATTTTAATGATAATATATATTGGAGGTAATCTCTTTTTTGCTTAATGATTTTAAATTGAAATATGATAATACGCCATTATATTCAGTATTTCATCAACATTTAACTTTAAATTAAAATGATAGAAAATGGAGGAAACAATTTTGAACTGCTTCTAGATTTTTAGAGTTGTACACATTTTATCTGAGTAGTAATAGTATATATCAGTGGTTTTCAACCTATGTGTTGCGGCTCCCAGAGGTGTCACCCATAAACGGAGATTTGATTGAATTTTAGGGGGGGCTTAAATGTCAATTGTTGCAAAATAAGTACCTATTTCAATATTTTATACTACGAAATTTAATAATTTAGGGGGGCTAAGCCCCCCCCCCCAATTTCCACCTATGGTGTCACCGGTTATTATTAAGGGAGCCAAATTCGCAATAGAAACTAAAAATAAAATTTCCATGTTTTCGATATCAAGTAATAGTATACTTCGATTACTATTTACAATTAGGTAGGTACTTAATGATTTGCCTCTAATCTAATCTATCAGTTGTAAAATGCATACTCCTATCTGCTTTGTATTCAGTATGTTATATGCGTTATGGCTACGTACATCGACCAATATTTATTACGATAATTTTTTTTTTCTGTAACAATAGTAGTTATTACTATGGATAAGTTTTTAATTTCTAGTAGAAAACGTGATTGTTCAGAAGTGATTTAAAATATTAAAAAAAAACAAAAATTGAGAAAATATGACGATAGTTATTTGAATTTCGGATTTTTAGCACTGATGTTGAAAACGTAGAACATCCTCAGTGTGTTAATTGTTTGAAAGTTATGGCTGTAGAAAGTATGTTTCTAAATAAAATGAAACGTCATTTTGAGACAGTTCATGGAAATTTGGTGAACAAACCATGTGATTATTTTGTATACTTTCTTCCTATAAAGTAACTTGGCGAATAGCAAAGAGTGAAAAGCCTCATACTATCGCAGAAAATTTAATTTTACCCGCTGCTATAGATATGGTATCCATTATCATTGGGGATGCTGCTGCTAAACAACTTCAAAATGTGCCATTATCAGATAATACTATTAGTCGTAGAATACAAGATATGGCTGAAGACATCAATGATCATTTAATCTAAAAACTAATAAGAATTGACTTAGGCATTCAACTGGATGAATCAACTAACAGTCATAATGATGTCCATCTTATTTGTTAGGTAAAGTTTGTAGTAAATGATGTAGTTCATGAAGATTTACTTTTATTGTTGGTGAAACAAAAGCAACAGATTTATTTAATAAATTAAATTCTTTCATAATCGAAAACAACATTGTTTTGAACAGATGTTTTGGTGTTTGCACCGATGAACCTCGCTCTATGGCAGTTTGTTTTAATGGTTTACATGCACTCGTTAAAAAAAAGCTCCTAACGCTGTATTATTCACAGGGATGCTCTTGCTTCAAAAATTATTAGTCCAAGTCTTACTATATATTATTGAAATAGATATTTCATCAAAACTCGATCTATAAAGTCTTGGTGTTTTAAAAAAAATGTGTGAAGACATGAAAGCTGAGCATACCTCACTTTTGTACTATTACAACTCTTATTGGCTTTCACGAGGAAATGTATTGAAAAGAGTATTTGAACTTCGAAAAGAACTTCATTGTTTTCTTCATGAACAAAAAAAACATTTTGAAAAACTAAATGTATTAAATGCATCTCTACAACATAATGAGACCCAAATTTTGCAGTTAACTGAAAAAAATACTTCTTTTAAAAGGAAATTAGACTTGTGGAAAAATAAAATGGATGAAGGTGCTTTAAATGACTGTTATCCCTCATTATATATGTTCCTTCATGAAAATAATTTACTTGATATAATAACATGAAAGAATCTTTCTAATTTTTATTCACGGAACACTTATCACAACTTATTATTCACTTCCAAAATTATTTTCCCAAGGACAACCAACAACAAAATTGGATTAAAGATCCTTTTACTACTGATCTACTATCAGAATTAACAATTACTAAACAAGAACAACTGATAGACTTATCCTCAGATTCAGTATCAAAATCAAAATTTACATCATCATCTTTACCAGAATTTTGGATAGCTATGAAGAAGCAATATCCGATCGTAGCCAATAAGGCTATCAGGACTTTGATTCCATTTGCTTCTTCATACTTATGTGAAACAGGTTTTTCAGCCTTAGCAGTTATTAAAAATTAAATACAGAGCATAACTGAATACTGAAAAGGAAATGAGAATCTCACTTTCAAAATTTACCTTGCTATTTGATAATAATGCAACAAAAACAAGTACAGCTGTCCCATTATATATTAAAATTATTATTATTGTAATAATTTTTTAATTGTATGTAAAAAGTAAATCTCAAAAAAATGATTCCTATATTATAAATAATGTAAATTTGTTTATTTTAAATATTCGTATGGGATCCATACATTTTATTTCAAAATCAAAAGAAACCGTGGACTCAAAAAGGTTGACAACTACTGGTATATATTATATATTAATTTATGAATATTAGACATTTAATAGTTATTTAATTTTTTTATTATTCTATTATTAGATCATAATAAAAAATAATGTTTATATTAATAGTATTTAAACAATATATTTGTTATTAATAGGACAAAACAGTACCAATAAAAGTTATGGAAGTCATTGAAGAAGAATTAACTAAACTTTCATTTTTAGAACAGCATTCTTCAGAATTTAAGTAAGTTCTTTAACAGTAATGATATCATTAAACTAAATACATTTTGAACACAATTCCTTATGAATTATATGATTTTGTTCTAGCATCCTAGCTCTTCCAGATGTTGAAAAAATATTTTAAATTATTAAATATTTATAGTATACTCATTTTATTTAGTGTTACACGAAATTATCTGGATTGGCTAACACAATTACCTTGGGGTTCAACAAGTGATGAAAATTTTGATTTAATACAAGCAACAACCATTTTAGATGAAGATCATTATGGAATGGAGGATGTAAAGAAGCGAATCCTTGAGTTCATTGCAGTAAGCAAATTAAAAGGTTCAACTCATGGAAAAATCTTGTGTTTTCATGGACCACCAGGGGTTGGCAAAACAAGTATAGCAAAATCAATCGCAAGAGCTTTAAATCGAGAAGTAATTGAATTCCATGTCATATTTATGTATTAATTTATAACTTTCTATATAATCATACTTAATTATTTTGCAGTATTTTAGATTTAGTGTTGGTGGAATGACTGATGTAGCTGAGATTAAAGGTCATCGCAGAACCTATGTTGGTGCTATGCCTGGTAAAATGATTCAATGCTTGAAGAAAACTTCCACTGAGAACCCTTTAGTTTTAATTGATGAAGTTGACAAAATAGGAAGGTAATATTTTAAAATAATTTTATTAATATAATATTACTAGTTTTTGTATTTTGTTAGAGGTCATCAAGGGGATCCATCATCTGCATTATTAGAAATGCTAGATCCCGAACAGAATGCTAATTTCTTAGATCATTACTTGGACGTATCTGTTGACTTATCTAAAGTACTATTCATTTGTACTGCTAATGTAATCAATACTATTCCTGAACCTCTTCGCGATCGTATGGAATTAATAGATGTTTCGGGATATGTAGCTGAAGAAAAAATGGCCATTGCCAAACAATATTTAATTCCTCAAGGACTTAAATCAACTGGTGTGACAAATGAACAAGTAAAATACAATTATTAGTTGTATTTTCTTTTATATAAACAATTTATATTTTTAGGTCGAAATTGCTGATGAAAGTTTGTGTACTCTTATTAAATCATATTGCCGTGAAAGCGGAGTACGTAATCTTCAAAAGCATGTTGAAAAGGTACGTTTACTATATTAATTTACATATTTTGTAACAAATAAAATTTAAAATATAATAAACTTCTATTTTTTTTTTTTTTATTTCGCAGATGTTACGAAAAGTTGCATTAAAAATAGTTACTGGGGAATCAGAAAAAATAATTATTACCAATGATAAATTATATGATTTTGTTGGAAATCCTGTATTTACCAAAAATCGTATGTATGAAGAGCCAATGCCTGGAGTTGTTATGGGATTGGCTTGGACTGCCATGGGTTAGTTTAAATTTTTGTGTTAAATTCATTTTATAGTCAAGTTAAAATAATTAAAAATTATCCACCACTTAAAAAAACATTCTTGGTTACTTTTCATTATATTTAAATTTTAATTAATCTTAATAATTAAATATTTTTGTATCTCATCAAATTCAAATTACCTTTTACACTTCACTATTAAATAAATGTATTTTTTAGGTGGTGCCATGATGTATATTGAAACAGAGTGGACAAAAAATCCAGAGAGTATAGTTGAAAAAGATAAAGCTGTTGGAAGTATGATATTAACTGGTCGCTTGGGAGAGACTATGCAAGAATCTGCAAAAACAGCATATACTGTAGCAAAACATTACCTGAGTGAAATTGATCCTCAAAACAAATCATTGCTTACTGGAAACTTACATTTACATGTTCCTGAAGTAAATAACAAATATTAAATACTTCAATAATATATATATATTTTTTTTTATCAATATATAATAATGAAAATTCATAGTAATCTGATAAAATGTAATATGCTAGTCACTCAGTTTAAAATATAACAAGTTTACAACATTTTACTACTAAAATTGTAATGATCTGAACCTAGTAACCTATAATCTAAAGTATTATTACATTTACTAAGCCTTTGTACAACCTTATGATTAAAGACCGGATTTAGTTGCACTAAAATTATGTCAAAATTGCAATGAAAGTAATACAATAATTGCATAATAAAGTCATCTAATTTGCTTCAAGAAAAGTACAAATTGCATTATAAAATTTATTCTTAAAATATTACAAAATGTATAATTATTATTTATTTTTCTTAAATAGTATTTAAAGTATCTTAAAGTATTTAATAATTAAAATATATTATTTTTCTGAATTAAAATTTATAATTATGTACATCTCTAAATTGTGTTCCTTAAAATTATATCGTCGGTTACTTAAGATATATTTATATAAAGAAAATGATCTTTCAACATCCACTCAGGTTATTGGCACATATTTAAAACAATTCAAAAAATATGGTTTTATGTTTGTATCTAAATTAACATTTAAATTACCTGCCATCACTTCAGAATAAGTTTTAATTGTTTTAAATTCATCATTTTTGTCTAATGCATAAGTAAATTTATCTTTTATTATTTTTCCATGAGGACCTGGAATATTTATTAATATATTTTCAATTTTACTAAATATATTTAAACTATTGAGTAATTGGCTGTTTAATTCTTCTAAATTTATGAGTTTTGTAGTTAAGTCGGATAAATGTAACTTTAAAAATGCCAAACCACATTATATTACATTATTGTTTACTTATGATTTTAATTTACCAACACTAATGGCATCATCATCTAAATTTTCTACTACATTTTTAAAAGTTTCAAAATGATCTGCATAAAATATTGCGACATTTAACCAAGTCCCCCATCTGGTAATAACAGATTCGTGAGGTAAAGGTACATCCGTCATTAATGAAAATCCATAATAATTTTATTATTTTTATATTATAAAATTAGTTAAGAAATATTGATTTGTACATTTAATAACGTAAAACATCAAAAATTGCTAAAACATTGAAAATTGCAAAAATTGCGACATAAAATGAAGTAGAAAGACTGCAATTAATACAAATCGTGTACATATTTGATCAGATTTGATTTATCTTAAATGCAAAAAAAGTTTTAATATCAATCAAATCCGGTCTTTACTTATGATATATAGTTTTCTGTAAGAAATAATTTTCTATTATTGTTACTTAATTTATATAGGGTGCAACACCTAAAGATGGACCCAGTGCCGGATGTACAATTGTTACTGCTTTATTATCATTGGCTTTGAACATTCCAGTACGTAACAATGTTGCAATGACTGGTGAAATTTCTCTTAAAGGAAAAGTTATGCCAGTAGGAGGAATTAAAGAAAAAACAATAGCGGTATGTGATTTAATTACTATATACCTCAAGTATCATAAAATATCAAATTAAAATTGTAATTTGTTTTAGGCTAAAAGGGAAAATATTGACTGTTTAATACTACCAGATGAAAACAGAAAAGACTACAATGAACTTCCAAAGTTTATTACTGATGGACTTGAAGTTCATTTTGTTTCATATTACAAGGATATTTTTAAAATAGTCTTTGATAAACAATAATATTCCTTAACCTATTAAGTCTGTTAATTTTTAATTGTATATTTGTTATTGTATAGATGTTAGTATTTTGTGTAATAAATTTAATTAAATCATTGTGGCTTTATGATTTTAAATATTTGTTAATATTTATTGACCAAATCTATAGTATGCCTTATTATACTTTAGAACATAGTAAATTTTATTTTGATTATTGCTGAATCTTCATCTCTTTGATGCTGTAAAGTTAAAACACAAAATTGGTTTTTACCTTTCACCATCAATCACATCAATTAATACATAGAATTTTGCATTTACATCCATTGTTTCTAATGTGCTATGTATGTGACAACAATTTCAAAAATTTCCCATTCACATTGTCGAATTTTACACAAACAACGTAGTTAAGTTAGTGAATGTGACTAATGACCAGCGCTCGTAAGTTATAGCACTAAAAATTAATTTTAAGCGCTTAAATATGCACTTAAAAATATTAATATACTCGTAAACACTAAAAATTGGAAAATATGCAAAATAAAATTTTCAACAAATTTTTTTAAACATGAAAATTAGATATATTTTTAATTTGCAGATTTTTTTTAAACATGAGGTATTTGATTTTTTTAATTTTACAGATTTTTAATGTATTTCATAGAATATGGTGGTAGGTATGTAAAAACTATAAGTAATATTTGAGAGTAAGTACAACAGTTCACAATCAATGGAACACGTGACATATCTAAATGATGACGGAACATTAAAATAAAATTACCGTGTTCAGTCATTAGTACATAGTTAAAACGACAGCGTAATAATACAACAAATCCGATGATAGTGCGATAGTACGATGTGACTGACACGATTTTAAAAATAAACAATTTATTGAAAACTAATGGAATTGTCCGATTTAATCGACGATAACAGCAGTCTAAAGGTGCGATTCCTATGTACGCAGCGCGATTCAATTTTGGCCGCGCAGGTACTACTTTACTTGTTTTTAAATGTAACCGATTCCTATGAACGCGGCGACGACCGCTCCGAGAGCAGTCAAATCGCACGAGCCGCACGGCTAATCATAATTTAATTTTTCAAAGTTCAACATTTTAACAGTGCAATTTTTAAATAATGTCTTCAGAAGGGTCATTTACAATAGAAGAAAACATACAGTTGGCTGAATGTGTCAGCAGACATCCATGTTTATATGACTTGAAAACTCCCAACTACAAAGATCAACATATTAGAGATAATGTTTGGAAGTACATGGGTTAGTTGTTATGTCTTTCTTAACTAGATTCAATATATAACTAAATTGATCCCAGCTTAACCTAAAAAATTCCCGGAATTTGGTTTCGTCTCGCCATAAATGTTTTTCTATTGACACACTGAAAAATCTTTCAGCTTCCCTGGATAAGTATATTTCATGCACTTCATTTTTTTTATTTGGTAGTACGTGTTTTATGATGGCTTGTTCTTCTTCTACTTCTTGTAAAATAAATAGTTTTACGATTATTTTTTGTTTTTTTGTTAAGGACATAGTAAAACTAATGGTAATAACTAAACTGGTAGTAATTTTTTTTTTTTGGATCGGCAATACACCCGCCACCTGGAAAGGCCGTCAGGCACTACTTCGATGGGTCGCCATCGTTTATTTAAACAAAGTACAGTACAACAGTTGGGTTTGTGGGAGGGACATGCCCCTCCGACTTGCCCGTACAATTTATTACAACAGTAGGGGGGTGCCCCTGGACGTCGCCTTCGGCCAACAGCGAATATGTTGTATCTTCTATATTTCGCGCCGAGCTCTTTGGCGCTCTCTCTCCGCTTCTTCCTTCATGGACATCACCTCCTCAGCGAACTCTTGCACAGCTAGCCAGTATTCTTTTTTGTCCAGCATCTTGTTCACTAGTGATCCAGTTTCTATCTGTCCTATCAACCTACGCAGCTTCTGCCTTTGTTGATTCCATGCGTGGCATCTTAGTAGCGTGTGGGCAGCATCGTCCTCGTCAATTTCATCACTGCAGTGCGAGCAAACCGCGTTCGGAGCCTTTTTTATTCGTGCTAGGTACTTATTAAAGCATCCGTGCCCTGTTAACAACTGAGTTAGTCGATACGTGAGCTCACCATGTCGGCAATTACACCATGGTTCCAGGTCATGTATGAGAGTCCTGGTCCACTCTCCCTTCTCTGCCTCTTGTAGCTGCCTGCTCCACGCCATCAGGGTTCTTATCCGACTGGCAGCTTTCTCCGCAGATGAGACCTTGCGCCCTGTGTTTCTTCTAATGTTGAATGCCTCTTCACGTTCTTTAGCAAGCAGTTGAATTGGGGGAAAACCAGCCAGGACATTGGATGCAGGGTGGCTTATGGTCCGATACCCACATACGCTTCTAATCGCAGCTCTCCGCTGCACTCTCTGCAGTTCAAATGCATTCGCAGGGACATACAAACCGCGTGTGCGGACAACGCATCTTGTGGAATCGTTGTGCTGCCTTCTCGCATATATAGTCCGCGTGTGATCTATTATAAGTTATTTTGTGGTGGTCTTGTGACCAGTGTTGTAAGTCCCAAGATAGTTGGGGCCTGACACATCCACTACACTCCGGCTTTATCCGAGCGAGTGATTTTTTTATATATACGTTTTGTGCAAGAGCTGTCGCCTTTCCAACTGGGATCTCGTCGTCGGTTGTGACCAGCGGTATTGTTGATATATATTATTCTTTATTATTGTAATATTATTATTTTTATTATTGTTTAAATTATTATTATTATAGCAATCGTCTGGAGAGACGTCTTCGACGTTTATGCACTGTTCATTTTTTTTGTTGCTTTTTACTATTGTCATTACCATCCCACACACGCGCGAGTCGTCCAGCAAACTGCTAACGCAAGTGCTGGCGGCGCAACATATTTAAATACTTATACTTAAATTATACTTTATACCTATACTTATTTTTATAATATGTTATTAACTAATGGTTCTTAATTTTTTGTAGATCCTTGATAATAAAAGTCGGCCCGAATCGATTGCTAAATTTATTTTTGGACCGGACCGGACTGAAAATTTAAAATAATTTGTTAGAGTGGACTGCTGAAACAAGAAGGCCGGTCCGTACTAAAATATTCCGGACAATGAAAGTTTTGAATTATAGCACACTATTGGTGATTGGAATAACTGTTCGTAGATTATTACAAGACTATACAAAACTAATACGTAGTACATACAGAAAAATACATACTAATTGATTATAAATACAAATTATATCGGACAACAAGGATATATTTTATTATATTTTGGAAACCGGATGAACTTAAATGATTATTGTTGAAACCAGGACCGAAAAAAAACCGGGAACTGTACACAACGAGCGTATATCTTGGACAAAATAAAAATTAGAGTTTCAACACTCGAAATTGTCACACATTCATCGGGTTTGTACGAGAGTGTCGGGATAAAATGTACGCAGACTGATTACAAGTGAACAATGTTAACTAATGCGGTGCGCACATTATATCGAATAGCATTTGTACGTAACTATACCTATACATATTTCATTTATTTGATACCACGGCTGACGAGACATACACCTAATTGCACTCAAAGTAGATACGCGATGACGGCGGCCGATAATAAAATGCAATAGCAATAATTCATGATATGCAAAAAGGCGTTTATACGACCTAATGAGGTACCACCAATAGAAATATCTTTATGAGAAACGGAAAGAAAGTGTTTTTAACTTTGGTGACCAAGGTTAAGGTGGTGGTGTACTTGAAATATATTATGTGGGATCAACCAGTGTGCATGCAAAAAATCTGGTCGATTTTATAACTCAAAGTGCCATAAGTGGTCTATGTTATAACAAATGAAAATAAAACGCAATTCTATGTAGCTAACATAACTTTTTAGCAATGTCTAATTAAAATAACTATAGTTTTACGGTAAATAGTATTCGTTTTATTAATTT
>JASXSY010003321.1:0-23829 GCA_034509805.1 Sipha maydis
CCAATAAGTTGGGTCGGGGAGAGAGTGAACTTTGCCACGAGGGTTGCTGGCACAGCATCCCCAGTGAGGATGTTTTGCGTTGATGTCTCCACCAACTAAGAAATTATGTCCTAGGTAATTAAAAAATGTTTTGAATTGGTCAGGTGTTATTTTATGTCTTGGGGGACAGTAAGCAGCGGCTATTGAGAGGGAGATGTGATTTATTGTCATAGAAATTGCACAGGCTTGTAAATAGTCTTTATTGTAAATGGGGAAACGATTGAATTGAATTGATGAGAAAATTAGGATCGCAGAACCAGCATGGGCTGTGCCATTAGGGTGGTTAGAAGTAATAACTTGATAACCGGGAATGTTTAGTCTTGAGTTAGGTGAAATCCAGCGATAAGGGCTATGTCGATTCTTTTTTCGTTTAATATAGCAATTAGTTCGTTGGTATGATTTAAAATACCGTGTTACAATTCCAGAGGAGGATAAGGAGAGAGTTATTTGTCTGACTATTTATCATTGTTATTTTTAATTAATTGAGTGAATTTATATTATCTTATTAAAATAAATCCTAACTTTTTCCTCTAATGAATAATATAAAAATAATAAATAAAAAATTATAGTGAATCATAATTAATAAATAATATGAGAAACTTCGTATTGGATATTTAAGATTTTTTTTTCAATCTAAGATTATTTTATTACCATTTTTGACAAAAGTCTAAAAAAAAAATTGAAATTTTAAATTTTCTATTAGTGGTTTAAACCAGTGGAGGCCAACTACGGCCCGCGGGCCAAATCCGGCCCGCCATCATTTAATATCTGGCCCGCGAAAGAAATATAATATTTTACATTTACGTAAAAAAAAAATTTAAGTATACATTCTTCATATTTAATCCCGTATCGCCATATCGTAGCGTTTTTGATGTTACAATGTCATTTAATAATATAAATAGCATTACCGTATCTTATCTTATTTTCATACGATAGTAGTATTATAGTTATATTACTGTGCTCGTTGCGCGACCAATTTTATCTACTTTGTAGTTTCTACAGCTATCGTGATCAGTGCGGTCTGGACTAATATAAATTTAAAGTTGTTATTACGTTGTGTATTGTAAGTTCATTATGTCTAACAAAAAACGGAAAATCGACTAGGAACATCGTGTTTTTAAAGATCAGTGGGAAGACGATTACTTTTGTATAGAATGGCAAAATAAAGGTATGTGCATAATATGTAAAGAAACTATTGCAGTTTTAAAAGAATATAACATAAAACGACACTATGAAACTAAACATTAAGACAAATTTAAAAATCTAGAAGGAAAAGAAAGAGTAGAAAAATTTAATTTCTTAAAATAAAATCTTAATTTTCAACAAAATATATTTAAGAAAAAATGTGAACAAAATGTGTCTACTGTCCGTGCTAGTTATCGAGTTGCTCAGTTAATAGCCAAAGAAAGTAAATCGTTTTCTGATGGAGAATTTGTAAAGAAGTGTATGTCATATGTTATTGATGATCATTTATGGCCCGCGGTAAAATTTTTTTTTTTTTTATGGCCCGAGTTAGAAAAAGTTTGGCCACCACTGGTTTAAACTATTGAATTTAGTGAAAATTTCATGCTGACGATTATTATTTAAGTTAGGCATTAAGGATTATGTTGAGGTTAATATAGCTGATTGTTTAAAAAATAGTGGGGATGCGGAGGACAGTCAAATATAATATAAGAAAATTACTTAGATTAATTCATCTTATTAATGTGTATATAAAAAAAATTATATTGAATAAAAGGTAAGGATTATAGTGTAATGTTAAAGTAAAATTAGATGTAGACTTATGAATTCCTTTATGGGTGATGTTCCTAAGAAAGTTTACCAAAAAGTTAAAAGATAAGTTAATTAAGAGAATATTTTTAATGTTGGCTAATATAGGATAAAAATGAGAATTCAAGTTATTAAAATTATGGAAATAACGACGAACATTGAGCGTAAAATTAATTAGGTATTTGAAAAATATGTATGAATCTGAGAGCTTCCATGATTCAAAAACGTGAAGTAAAAATTACTTAAAAAATATACATGTAAATCTAAAATCAGTAATGTAAAAATTATTATATTTAAAACAGGAAAAATAGAGCTATTTATGTGTAATTTTCTATAAAACGTATAAATCCACGAGGAAATTGTTCAAAGAATATTTTATGATTATCTTAAAATGAGATGTGTAGAGAAGAGATTAGTTACATAAAATAAATTCCTATCAGTGACACTTAAAATCTTGAATGTGAAAAATTAAGATGAACATATAATATATGGAAATTTATGTTAAATAACGATTTAAGGGAACACATACCGGAATTTAATATAGTATATGTGTTTAAACTTTTTACTACATTTGTCTTAGTTATGTTTTTCATTAGAGTTACTAATTTATTATAAAAAATACGATGTTTACTGTATTTTTATGTAACAATATCACACATGCCTTCGCACGAAATCTTTTTTGAAATTGGATGATCGTAACTTAAATGTATTCGTATTTAAATAATATGACTATTACGAGTGATATTAACCGCCCTAAGGATACCAACATAATGTTAGAAGTATGTTGAACACTCCCACCCAAGTGTATGCCTACCAGTAATATTTTGTCTAAAGAACAAAATGACACGGAGGACAATCATTCTGTCTTTGGTGTCTTACCGGCTATTACTATAATTATTGTGTTCTTTGCTTTTACGTATTTGGAATGTTTATAAACATTTTCAATCCTTTGTTTTATGTGGACAATAGTACCTTGTTCTTTATATCAACAGAGTAAACTAAGTGAGTATAAATATTCTATTCCAAGATTATTTATAAAGAACAAGTTCACTTGTAATATTCTGAATTTTGATTAATATTCTTTTTGTATTTAAACTTTATTTTTTACTTTAAATTAAAATTATTGTGTCAGTAAATATGACTGTCCATTACAAATAATTTAAATTTATTAAATAAAGTAGACATTTTAGATGTTTTCAACTTCATTTTAGTTATGCCAAATATTAACTTCACATCTTATAAATGTTCTCGTATTGATAATAACTTATAAGTAGGGCTCGACACTTCTAGCATTTGCTTATTTTTATTGTTTGACATAAAATATAGCAAAGAGTTATAGATGTGTATGTCAAGTTATGAAATTTGAAGGTGTTTTGTTTGCTTTTTTTGAAAATAATGTTTATTTCCTATTTTTCTGATTATTTTTGCTTTTTTTCCTATTTTATATCAATTTTTTTTTTAATTAAATATTTTTGTTTAAATTTAAGTTTTTTAAATGCTTATTTGAGTGCTTATAATTAAGTTTATAATTGCTTTTTAAAGCGCTTATTTTAAGTGCTTTAAGTCCCGAGCCCTGCTTATAAGTATAAAATTTTTAAAAAAAATAAATAAATAATGAAGTATTACTATTTGAATATTAATGTATAAGGTATTTAGATGGATCAATAAAATACAATGTCAATGGAATTACATTATACTTTTATAATTTATAAACTATGTATATATATGTATTTATGAGTTTTCTTAATTCTCGTTTTATGTTCAATATGTTTCAGTTATTAAGTATTAAAATAAACAAATGTTTGAAATAGTTGACGTTAAGAATGTAAAAATGTTTTTGATTTTTGTTTATCAAAGTGTAATATATAATTTCCTTATAATTTTTATAATATTTCGTAATATTAATAGTAAGGCCGTCAAAATTTTACAGTGGGTTAAATATTCAAACAATTATGTTTTTATCTAGATTTTATTTTACTAAATATTCACTCAAATGTGAATATTTAAAATAAAAAATTTTATTTTTCATTTTATATGTAGGTACATAAAAATTGATTCTTAATATTTTTTTTAAAATATTTTCCATGCATTTAAAAATAAAATAATCCTTTTTATTGTAAACTTGTATTATTCCTGGTTAAATGTTTGAATTTTAGTTTTTTTAGAAATAGTCAAGTTTATAAATATTTAATTAATATATCAAAAGTCTATTTGAGACTTTCTTTTCCGTCAAATACCTACGTAATATAAAAAGAAATGTTTAATTTAAACAATTCAATTCAATAGATTTGGTATCTATGATTTTATTTCTAATTTTTTCGTTGTATGTAATTGCGTTTTCTAATACGTGATTGATTGATATTAGCTTATATCTTCTTCTTCTTCTTCTACTTCGCCTTCCTCCCAACTATTTGGGGTCGGCCACCCTTGTCCTACACCTCCACTTTACTCGGTCAATCACATCTCCTCTGCACACACCGACAGCCCTCATGTCATTCTCCAAAGTCTCCAACCATCTCTTTTTTGGTCTTCCTCTTCCTCTTTTCCCTTCAACGTCCATCTTCATAACCACTCTTACTGCATTCGTTTCCTCTCGCCTCATCACATGCCCAAACCAATATATCATATCAGCTATGATATTAGCTTATATAATTAGGTTAATTATGAATGATGTCTAGACTTCTACAAGAATTCATAAGTGTTTTATTTTTATTATAATTTATGTATTATATTATATTATATTATTATTATATTCATAGTTATTTTATTTACTTATACTATAATTGTCACCTAATTATGCCATTACACTTTCAAATTCAGGTATGTATCATGGACGGAAGAAGTTAGCTTTGCTAAATTTCTGATGTTTGAAATTTCTATTATTACATTATACCTAATATAAATATCTGATATAAAAAAAAAAATGTGAAATGGTTAATAAGGAGTTTGATTGGACTATTTAAAAAAAAAGTCGCTAAATATTAATTTATGACGTTATATTTGTTGGTGGCAGTTTTTAGAATTTTCTCTGGGGAGGTCTTTTGTCTTAAATATTATCTGTAATAATATAATTTATAACATATGTTTTATTAATTTGTAGACACAAAAATGTTTAACCTATTAATAATTTATTATTTAAAATGTAATTCATTTATTAACGAAAAAAAGTGAATGATACATTACAACTTAAACTCAAAACCTGGAGGATCCAGATCCTCTGGACCCCCTTATTCCCTTTAAACTACCATTGATACATCACTCAGTGCATTACACTCATGAATTGAGAAGGTGAATTTCTTTTGTAATTTAAAATAATAGTACTATTGAAATTGATTTTAATTTAAGAACATCTTTTAAAATTACTATTTTGAACAATTTTGCCCTTCTCTTTAAAGGGATTTAAGATATCCAAATTAAACTGACGACAATATTTAATTTGTTTACGTATACTAGTTAAACGGTACTACCAATACTATTTAAGTAGGTACGTCAAATTATTTGTCTGAAATGGTATAACATGGAACTAATGCATGCGACTATGAGACAATTTTTTTTCTTAGTAGAATTATTACTCTGTTGTTCAGCATAAAAATAATAATAGTATTGTATTGTATTTCAGTAACTAATGCTTACGATAAAAAATCATTTCATATCATCGGTAAACTCTTAGGGCGCGTTCTCATGAGTCAAGTTTAGTTAACCGATTATACATAGTTGATCAACAACAATTGAGTTTAAGTTGAATCAATTTTGTTCACACATTGCAACAGAAAATGTTTCAATTTTATTTTCAACTCAGTTTAACACGTAATGCCGACACGTAGTTGACGCCACTGTCGAACTCATTTTATCACATATATCAATATAGTTGAAAATGGCGTCGAAAGCAGTTGAAATTGTAAATAAAATAAGTATTTTAGTAAAAGAAGAATTAAAAACGATTTTAATTAATATGTGTAAAAATTGTAAAAAAGTCGTGTTTGGGTAACAATGGATATTAAGAAGAAATCAATTGGGAGCATCAAAAACTTTACTTAAAGAACTAGCATTAAAGGATAAAGAAGGGTATAGAAATCATTTGAGAATTTCTGCAGAAAAATTTAACATACTGTTGTTCAGAGTTCAGGATCGTATTTTTAAAATTAAAACTATTTAGTGCGTTAAAAATTAAAAAAATAAAACATACATTTTACGTGTGACTGCCCACAGGTTGAAAACAAATTGAAGTTAACTTGAATCAACTGTAGTGTATGTTTGTGTTCTCACGTATCAAGACAGGTTCCAACTTGAAAGGAATTGGAAAACAACTCATTACTTAGACGATAAAGTTTAACTGGGTCAAACTTTTTTTGATCAACTAATAAGTTGTTCAAGTTTATTGAAACAAAGGTTCTCACTACAGATTTTATTCAATTTTTGTTGGTCAACTATAATCGGTCAACTAAA
This sequence comes from Sipha maydis, assembly GCA_034509805.1. NCBI lineage: Eukaryota > Metazoa > Arthropoda > Insecta > Hemiptera > Aphididae > Sipha > Sipha maydis. The sequence goes on from JASXSY010003321.1 coordinate 6,256, forward strand.
CTTGACTCATGAGAACGCGCCCTTTGAGTGGATTTATTTTTAATAATTGATCAATAAAATCAGCAGATATTTATGTATTTGTTATCCTTAATTTATTGATTACTAATAATTAGGTAAATTTTTTACTATACGTTATAATTAAATTAGTACATTTATTACCTATGTAAATATAATTTTTAATGTGAATCATTTATTACGAAGAAAAAAAAAGTTAACTTATTTAAAAATGTATTAGCATTCTTATTATAGACATAGGTGGAGATTTCATTGAATTTTAGGGGGGCTTAAATGTCAATTGTTGCAAAATAAGTACCTATTTTAATATTTTGTACTAGGAAATTTAATAATTTTGATCTTTTTAGGGGGACTAAGCCCCCCTCAATCTCCGCCTATGATTATAGACTCTTCTATGTGAAAAAATTTACCGTTCATTCCAATAAATATTGAGGCTGACTCTATACGTAATCTTATTTAAAATTCTAGTCATAATCAAGGTTATCATTAATATAAATTTAATCGAGTTTGATTCAGATACGTTTCAATTACATTACTTTCTCCAATTAACTTATACTAAGAATTTATGTTATTTATTTTTGTTTAAAGGTTTTACTCAATTCATTTTTCTACCTATGTTATGTTTTAAAAACAAATATACTTAAAGAATTAATTTGTCATGTTATAGTATTGTTTGTGTTTACTTTTATACTAATGTGTCTGCGTGTCAAATATAAATACTATTAAATTGTATTTGAAGAACGTCTGAACATGTATAACATTTCAAATAATTAATGGAACTTTGAGTCTCCTGATGGTTATCACTATGATTTATTGTCGTGTACAAATACATTGAGTATCTTTAAAAATGAAATGTGTAAGGTATTCGAAGTATTCTTTTTTAATTTTTTTATAGTTGTTCTGGATCAAATTATCAACGTTTTTTGTAAAATACGAGTATATGGGTATATCAATGTGTATATAATATATCCGCTATGTGTATTTTAATTCATAAGAAATCATTTAGCCATTTGAATTTAATATACATTTTAGAACATGATAACTATTGTTAAATATTTTTGTTAGTTTATTTTACTACAATTTTTTTTAAATTTAATTTTTGTTACATATTTATTTAAATTATTTATTATTAATTATATAATTATATAATTATATATTTAAATAATTTATTATTTAATTAATTAAAAATCGAATTCATTTACATTTCAATTATTTTTAATTATTGTAATAATAAGAAAATACTGTTAATCTTGATTGAATTTAAATGTCAGTTATATATTTGTTTTTAAATAATGATTAGCATTATTTTGTTTTAAACAATTTTTATCATCATTAACTTACCCAAATAACAATTTTTAATATTATATTTACGTCGTAATATTTTGAATATAGCAAATCAATCTTTGATAGTTACTTATTTTATAAATTAATTTGGTTATAAATATTATAAATTTTATTTATATCAAGTTGTATTTAATTGCAACTATATATTTGTTTGTATCAGAGGTATAAATAACAAGTTTAAAGTTTAAGATAAAAATAATTATAAAATAAAATAAATGGAGTGATTTTATAATATAAATTTTAAAATATTTTTTGATATATTTGTTGTTGAATACAATTTCATTTATGTCTTAAACAATTTTCATTAATTATTGAGTATATAATACATTATTGACTTGTGGTTGTAAGGTATATTTAGTAATATAACATAAGAACTAATAAACGAGCTAAAATAAATAGTTATATATATATATATATATATATATCTTCGTAGTTTTATGATTTATAGAATTTGATTTGTATGTTATAATTTTAGAAGCTATAAGCAATTATTTTTATGCTGAATGATGTCGGAGTAATTATGTATTAGTGAATATTTAATCATTAAATTTTTACATTAGCTCTTGGCTTCCAAATTTAAAATATTTTTTAAGTTAGACATTTTTTGTAATTTGTGAATCAAATTGTCTTCTCATTTTTGGTTTAGATGGATTGTAAAATGAGAATAAATCATTGTAATTGAAAAATTGTTTATTTACAACTATTTAACTATCAAAATCAAAAACGCAATAGATAAACTAATTGTCATGCATTTAAAACAATTAGGTATTGTAACATTCAAATAATTCAAATATGTTATAATAATAATAAGCAAAGATAAAAAAATATATATTTATACAATCATGTCTTATCAGTGGCCCCAGAATTTCTTCAAATGTCAATTTCATGTTTTCTCCGCACAAAAACTATTATTTTATAATCAATAATTGCTGAAACAAGTATATTTTATAACCAGAAATTCGAGAACATAAAATTATCTAAAATTAATCCATTGATCATCCTTACTAAGGATAATGTTCCCTATGTTGGACCTATGTTGTATTGTTATTTTTACCGAAGAAAACCTACCTATTCCTAGATTCGTTCAGAATTTAAATGAATTTAAGTGTTTAAAAACTTATATTATCGCAAAATCTCATCATGAATTGAATTTGAGTGAAGGAGTGAAGTATTAATACTCAAGGAATTATATTTATCTAAAAAAAATAAAACGCTAGTCTTAATAGGTTAAACTTTTTAAAGTATAAAAACAATTTTGTAAAAGATTTTTAAAACTTAAATTATAGTTAATATTAATAGATAGAAATATTGTTAGAACTACAGGTCTACAGTGAGCCAACTAAGATTTAGTATAGAGTTACTAATGAAATACTTGTCAAGCTTCAGAAATCGTCTCTACCATGATGTCATGATTAATTTCAAATTCAAAGTTTTAATTTGTCCTCTTAATTTACCTTCATACTGCAAGTTTGCACGAACAGTACCTACATGTCAGAATATATAAGAATTCTAAATTTATATCCATTCTTCAATTATTCATATAATAAATTGGGATCGTAATTTTGTTTTCTCCGTTATTTATATATCTACGTTATTTCAACTAAAAATTGTCTATTTTGTCCATAATGATATACAAATAAATACTAATTACATATATAGTATATACATATGTACATATATTCTAAAAAAATTTTTAAATATTTATAAGGTAGTATTAATTTTTTTATCAATTTATGAAGGCTTTTTTATATAAATTTAAGGTTGTACTCTTTTTTTTTTTTTCTATTTATATTTACTCTCAAAAATTATAAAAGACTCACGTAAGAATATTCTAATCTAATGACATTAATATAAATATACATTTAATCAGCACAGACGTTATCGATCTTATCAACGTTTTTCTCCGAAATGTCAATGGTAGAGGCGAATAGAGGTACTATATATAAGTATACAACGAGACAAGCATATAGTAAATCGTATAGATATCAGAGTTGGTGTATCAGAATTATGTCAGTACTCGCAACTAGTACTAGTTTTAGTCCCTATTCCGTAAAATATTTGTTAATAATACAAAATGCTTATAATTCTGTATCATACAATACAATTATAAGAATTTTGACTTAACTCAGTTTTAGTTATCAAAAATTCGTAGAAATGATAAATTCTAAAACTTATTTATTAATTCTTAATCTTAAAGTATATAAAATGTGATGTTAGTTAAATAAATATTAGCTATGAAAGGACATTTTTCTTATTACTTTTATAACATTATATTATACTATGTACTCTTTTCTTAAAGGCACTATCTGGTAACCCTAAGTTTATGGATTCTATCAAAAACTTTCGACATTATTATAATCATATGTATTAATAGATTCGAAAGATCTAATTTTTTAAAGAAATAATATTTAAAAATATAATGTCAATCTAATTAATACGCAAGTTTAGAAATCGTTATATTATTATTAAATTGAATCTATATTTTATAATTTTTATTATTAGCCTTAAATATTGGTAGAAATATATTGTAAAATACATTTTTCTAATAACTCTTTAATTTCCTAAGTTATCCACGCATGAATTGGTACATCATTTTTTTGATACAACCCTCTATAAGTAAATAATTCCTTTATTTCATTTTCATTGTAAATTATTATATTTTTAACTTTTAAAAATACATTACATTTTTCAATTAATAATTTCATATTTAAAAAATTAATGTTACATATAAATCAAAAATTGTGAAATGAAAATTATATGATCATAAATCGTATTAAAATATTGTGACTGTAGGTATCTAATTATAAGTGGAATATGAAGATTCATAATTAAAAAGTATAAAATGTAGTAGTCTATAGTTTTGAAACTATATAGCCGAGAACCAGATTGACCCTTAATTGAATTCCACATTCCATACAATATCCCTCCTCAATAAATAGTATTCATGTATTGTGACCTCCGGAATATAACGACATATTATATATGTTTGGTTTTTTTATTAGATTGTGCCTTCGACTTAAACAACAATCGTAGACTGTTGTTTTTAATCTTATTTTTTTTCGGTGCATAAATGTTCCGTAATTTGTAAGTATTAACACTTTATATCCTTTTAGTTTTAATTATAAGTAAGTTTATTATTTTAAAACTTACTTAAACAATGATTTGGCAAATCATAATATTTTTAATTTTCTTTACATTTTATTAGTAATTGAAAAACACAGTGTTTGCTTATTTTATTGTATTCAATATTGTTTCAATTGTAAAAATGTTTTGAGCTTTTATTAATAAAACAATTTAATGACTTGATATTATTATCGAAATTATCATTAATTATCTTACGTTCAACTATTACATTTAATTCCAACTTTTGCAATCATTTTATTAACTTTTCTTTTAAGAAATTAAAAGATTTAAATAATTGTTATGAGAATTTATTTATTTATTTTTTTAATTTGTATTAAATGAGTCATCTATTGTTTTCAGAATGATTTTTATCTATTCTCTAACTTTGAGTTTGATTTTAATTTCATTAGCAACATATAAAATTGCTTACATAATATAGTTACATAATATATCACTTCAAAGTGTCAAAGTTCATTAAGAGTAATAGATAGTGTTAAAAAAAATAATTTTGTTTCAATGAAACTATTATAAAATACACCCTAAGCTTTATGGTATTTGTCATTTTATGGAAATGTTAAATTACTGAGGTATTTTGGCTTCCATTTGCTATTAATACATTTTTTAATTAATGTTTTGTATATTATAATGTATGTACAATCTGAAAAATTATAAAAAAAGATAAATTTGTATATTTTAATACATTTTATATAGTTATCATAAATATTCTTTTTATTATTATTTTTATAATTTGACCAGAAATAATTCTATATTTTGTATTGATTTATATCTTTTTTTTTTTTTTTGTGTAAACATATTTTTTAGTGCAACCAACTAAACATAATTCATTCACAAGTGTTGCTTCTGAGCAAGTGCCAGTACGTTTAACTCCTGCTTGGGAAGAAAATAATTTACCTAACGACGAACTTAATTTTAAGACATTAAACATGGTTGATGCTATGTTAGATACTGATCCTCCAAAAGACAGGCAAGTTGAAATTTGTATGAACCTGTGACATGATTGACAATTCTTGATATTTTTAAATACCATGTTAAATATATTCTTTCTTACACAAATTAAATGATACTATTTTTTTTAATGTTTTTTAAGATACACATAGTTTACATTGAGTTTAAAATGTTTTAATTTTTATACATTAAAAAACAACTTTTATTAATAATAGTGCTTGGATGACTATTCTTACTAAATTGAAACTGTTTAAATTATTGAAATTACTTTAAATTTATATTAGTTTGATTTTTAATTGAGAATATGGAGTCATTTAAAATAATTTTATTATTATTTTTATTTTTGTTTAGGTGGAAAATTGTTTATTTAATCTTAGTTCTTCATGGAATAGGAATTTTAATGCCTTGGAATATGTTTATTAATGCCAAATCAGTAAGTTAAAATTGCAAAATTTAGCTATTTTATTACTTTTTAGTAGAAATTATAATTTAATTAATATTATAACTCATAATTTAGTCAAATTAGTATTTAATTAGATAGAATTTAAGAAAAAAAAATAATATTTTACATTATTCCATAAATGTCTACAAACTAATGACTGTTCTTATATTAATATTATCATATAATTTAACTATAATATAAACTTAATGATAAATTATACCTTATTTTAAAGTAATATTAATTACCTATTTATTTGTTTTATACTTTTGATTATTTAGTATTTTGTGGATTACAAATTAGGAAAGGATTATCTAATGGAGACTCTTTATTATGCATCAGCTTTTATGTCTTATTCAACCATTGGCTCACAGTTACCTAATCTTCTCTTCAATTGGCTTAATATATTTTGTCCAATAGGGTAAGATCAAAAGCATATATGTGCTTACTAAACTTAGTATATAATATTCTTAATTATAAATTTCAATATTGAATTATTTTATTTTTATAATTTAATTTTCAGGGGAAAATTAACTACTCGTATTGTATGGTCAATTTTGATTGAGGTAGTTTGTTTTGTCTTTACTGTTGTTTTAGTAATGATTAATACCGCTCAATCACCCGGTTTATTTTTCTGGTCTACTCTTGGCAGTATAATATTATTAAATATGGCAAATGGTATTTACAATAACTCTGTTTTTGGAATGGCTGCCAAACTTCCTTCAAAGTATATTGGTGCTGTAGTCCTTGGTACAAATTTAAGTGGTACATTTACATCTATTGCCAACATTGCCTCAATTTCAATCACTCCTGATGCTCGTACAGCTGCTATATATTATTTTACTACTGCCTTATTTGTATTATTAGCCTGTTTTGATACATATTTTGCATTACCATTAAATGTAAGTTATTTAAAATGTATTTATTTAATTTAGTTTTATTTAAATTTTTTATCTAAATAGTTCTAATATTTTATATTTATATGTATTTAATTATAGAGATTTTATAAGTATCATGAACATTTATACCAACGTAAAATTGAAAGCCGAGAAACAAAACAAGATGATGGAAATGAAAAAATTCCATATTTGAAAATTTTCAAGCAAGCTTCTCCACAATTATTTAATGTATTTTTTATATTTTTTGTCACTCTTTCAGTATTTCCAGCTGTTCATTCAGGTATGTAATAGTAATTATAATTCTTACATGTACTTAGTTCTTCATAACTTATAATTCAATAACTCGTTCTATGTTGTAGATATTAAAGTGTCAGATTCAAATTTCATAATAGGACCATCATATTATGTCAATGTACTATGCTTTTTGACATTTAATTTAACTGCACTTATTGGAACTTTTCTTTCTACATATTTTTCATGGGTATATATACATTACAAATACATTTAAAATACAAATACAATTTCAATACATTACAATACATTTTAACTTTTTAAATGTTTTTTTCATCACATTCTAACATAAATAATATTTTTTTATTTTAGCCAAATCCAAAATGGTTATTTATTCCTGTTACTTTAAGAGTGGTTCTTATTCCATTATTTTTAGTTTGTAATTACCAGCCAATTGGGATTACTAGAATAATGCCAGTATTGATAAAAAATGATTATGTATTCTGGATGTTGGGAGCAATTCTTGGATTGTCTAGTGGTTATTACAGTTCTGTAGCAATGATGTATACACCAAGGTAAAATCTAATGCCTTTAACGGTTTATGTTATGTTAAAAAAAAAAAAAAACAAAAAAAATTACTTTTTTTTAATTCTTAAAGCCTATTTTATAGATCCATATAGTTCATAATTTAAATGTGTAGTTTCACATTCTGAAATTTTTATTTACAGTAATTAATGACTTGTTAAAATGTTGAATTGTTAAACAAATGTTTGGCTATTTTGAGAATTATAAATTAAAATATTAAGTTTTCTAACTTCATACAATCTTTAATATTTTAAAATTTTAGTAAGTTAATTAATCATTATACAATTTTTTGTAGTCTCTAAGAAATAACTTCCTCCAGAGTTTCATTTTTAATTATAAGAATACTCTTATATTTGGAGTAGTTGATATATCTTAGGATTATAAAAATTAAATTTTAAAGATATTTGAATACAAAAGTTATATGTATAGTGGTTCCATAAATATTGAATACAAATGTGAAGCTTTCTCTAGTTGTTTTTTACTTTATTAAAATAAAACTAATGTTATTTTTTTATTTAATAGATTAATCTCAACATTTATTTTTACATGTGTGTGTGTATATATATATATATATATATTATATTATTATGTATAATTTAAATAATATTGTTTTTAGCTGTGTTGAAACAAAATACAGTGGAATTGCAGGTATGTTTGGAGCCGCTATGTTAATCACTGGTATTTGTTGCGGAATACTCTTTGGGATGACAATTCCATTTATTGTGGAAAATGTTTCTTGGTGAATATTCTATTAAATATTTTTTAACTTATTTCATTTTTTTTTTTTAAATCACTAAAGACTTATTTTGATGCATATTATATATTTTAATAAACAGTTATATATTGTTAGCTATTACAAAGTATATATAATTGTAAATAGATCCTGCAGGATAGATATAAAAATTTTAGTGCGGAAAAAATGCAAATATTTATCTTTCTATTATTTACATGTAAACTTTTTACTGTCTCAAACTAAATCTATTAATAATATTATAATCATAATATGTAAAAGAATACCTGTGTTAGGAAAATGGTAGACAACATTCTGCTTTTGAAAATTTGTGTCTGTAATGATGTCATAAAAATTTATTATAAGTGAATAATTAAATATTAATGTATTATAAATTAAAAATATTAATAGATGAAATAAATGTCTGAATTCTTAATTGTTAACATTTTCCGTGGACTATATAAACTAGTTGCTCAATTATTGATGTCCATTAAATATATTTAATTTATAATATACTAATTTAAGGTTCAAGCATGTAAAATAATACTATAAGAGAATAGAAATTGTATGTAGTAATACATTTTACTTACAAATTGTAGAATTTGTGCATATTTTTCAAAATATTAATATTTTAAATTTAGAAAATAAAATATTCTACATCATTTTTAGAATTAAAATCTTAATACATTATTTATAAAAACTTGATTAATAAATATTAGAAGTTTTAATTCTATAAATGATTTTAACTTGGATTATATTATTATTATAGCATATTGTAGTTTATTATTAATTGTTTAAAATGATTTTTTAAAATGTTGACAACACTCATCAAGAATTTTAATAAATATTTTAAATAATAAAATCTTAATAAAAAGTGAGATTTTATATTTTTGATGCCATTATATTATAATATTAAGATATTAATAAAGTTACAATACTATTTTTGTAAAATATAACACCTAACTATGTAAACTATATTTTATTATATGTAATGTGTTATAGATAAAATATTTAAGTTTATATATTATGTTTATATTTATATATTAGAATTTAGTATTTAACATTTAATCAATTTTATTTGTCATACTTTATTTTAAAATATTTATTTATGCCTATAAATAACAGTGTATTATAAATCATTTTTTAGTAAGAGCAGTATCTTGTATATTGTGCAATGTATGAGATAACTCATTGAAGATTTGCAATTTTATTATTATTTACAACTCAATTTATTAATATTTTCTATGTGGTTGCCTTTTCTTTTTTTGCTGTTCATTTTAAATGATTCAATTATTTGAAAACACTAACTCTAAGTAATATTTATGTACTGTTACCTAACCTAAAATAAAATCTAAAATATTGTCCACAATTTAATAACAAATCATATTAGTTTTTTCATTATTTATTAAAAAATAATAGGAACAATTATATTTTATACTTACGTACACTATAAGTTTTCAATAGATATACCTGTTTATTAGTTTTAGTTTTAATTTTTAGTTTTATTTTTAATTTTATAAAAACCAAATTATGAATTAATGTTAATATTTGTCAGTACAAAAATAAATTATACAGTATACAAATTAATATTTTATAAACTTTTTTTTTGTTTTAATCAATTCAATTGAATTAAGTGTATAAATGACATGACATACTGTAATAAGTAATTTGTTAATATACTAAATCCAATGATGTGAGAGGATTAATTTAGTGTTCAACATGATTTTTACTTCAGTCTTCAATTTATTATTGTTTTATTAGTTCAACTCCTTTAGTAAACACTAAATTAGTGTTTAAATAAAAATGTGAGATTCCTATTTACTTGTAATTTTTTCCTATTGAATTCAGTGCCTATTTTTTAAATTTAATATTGGTAAATATTATTTTATATAATTTTCCAAAAAAAATAAATTTTAAATGTGTTTTATCAAGGCCAGGTTAGTTATTAATTTCATTCTCTTTGAATTTTAAACATTACATACATTTATAAATTAATTCCTAGGTATCATATCGCTCAATAAATATTTGATTAGTTCTATTATTTTTTTTTTTTTTTGTGCCTTTTATCTTGCATTTTTTTACTCGGTGTCAAAATATAATAAATAAATTAGAAATTTTTATTTAGCCAAAAGCTAAAATTAAAATTTTATCTGGTCCATAATAGATTATTTTTTTAATTGTTTTTTTGTCTTTGGAATTGGGTGTCTTCAAAATTATTTCTTTAAACAAAGTGTCCTGAAAATTGATACTCATCTATCACTTATAATGCGGATATGTATTACATAATGACCTACATAATTTTTGTAATTGACAAAAAAAAAAAATGTGTGTTTTTTTTTTATTTTTTATTTTTTTTATTTTTGTGTCTGACGACACCTTTTTTGGCAGTAAAAATGCTTTGATTTGCTTATGTAGCAACTTTTCTGAAAGGAAAGTGAATCTATTTGGTACTTTGGGGGTTCAAATTAAAAAATTTTCAATATTTTTTAAATGCGACGGGAAAAACCCTAAAAAAAATAAGAGAAAAACGGGAGTTTTTATGCAAAACCAGTTTTCGACAAAATCAAATTTTTTATTTTGCTATAACTCAGAAACTAATCGATGTAAATACTAGAAATTTTCACCAAATATTTAGATTAGCGTTATTTATACACCGTTAAATTTTCAAAGTATTTTGACTTTTATTGAGCTATTTATAGACAATTTAAATTTTCAATTTCTTTAAGTATTTTTTTTTAAAATAACGAAACAGTCATACGTTTGAAATTTAAATATTTACGAAATTGCATAAAATAGCGATTTATTCTCAGACGATTTTAAATATTTGTTATAATTCAAAAAGTATAAGTCGCAGATTTTTGAAACTTTTACCAGCTGTTAAAATAGGTATTTCCTTTATGTCATATTTTTTTCAAAATATTATATTAATTTTTAAGCCATTTACAGGCATTTAAAATATTCGATTTTTTTAAATTTTATTTTTATAATCGGTGATAAAAAAATTTGGCTTCTACAAAATACTTGAAAATGTAATAGAAGATTCCACAGAAGTAGTTCTTATTGTCATTCAAAAATTATTAAAATCCATAGGCACATTTTTTTTTATAAGCGTTTGAACAGCGAATATTGACATAAAATTACATGTAAAATATAAAATAATGTATAATATTCTAGACTGACAAACTATGTCGCTGTATGCAACTGCCAACCCATCCTAATTGAAAAATATATTTATCGTTTCAAAATAAAATATACTTTTTACAATGTTTATAAATAACAATGTATTATATCCTAGACAAATATATGAACTCCGTTCAGAATCGTTATTCGTATACAATGATATCTATGATGTCTTGTGATTTGTCAAGAAATTGTTTTTTTACTTCAATAGTGTGCAACTGTAATCTATTTATATTTTTGTTTTTTTATTTATGTATTATTTTAAGTTAATACTCTACTAGGTTTTTGAAGAAAAGCTTTATATTTAAAAAATTATTATACATTTTTACATATGATTTTCTATAATAAATATTAATTAATGTCTATGAATAATGCAGAAAATGATAAATTATTTTTATGAAAACTAGTATTATGTGGTGTTCCTATAGGGTATACTATGTAAACTCCCAAATCTCAAATACTTCGCGAAGAAATATTAAAACATAATTCGTTTTACAGATTTTAATTTTAACATTATTTTGTTATAAACATTCAATTTTCTTTCAGGCGATTGGTGTATTATTATGATGTAATTCTTGACATTATTTACAATGGTATACATTTATTTAAATAATTATAATTTTTGTAAAAATAAAAATGCATGTTTATCAATTTTTTGTTAATATTTATAATCCTGTCCCATTCCCATTACCACTGTTTAAATCATAAAATTGTCGATATTCAGATACACATCGGCTCAATATACTCTAAGCAAAATTGATGAAATTATCACTGATGACTATGTCAGTGTACAACTTAAGTAAACTGTATAACCTGTCTTTTTTTAGATTCTGAACGGAGTGATGGAATCTATTAGTTTTACAATGATGTGTGTTTTTTTTTTTAGATTCTGAACGGAGTGTACGGGCAGTAAAAATGCTTCGAATACCTTATGTAGCAACTTTTCTGAAAGAAAAGTGAATCTATTTGGTACTTTGGGGGGGGTCAAAAGTAAAAAATTTTCAATATTTTTTAAATGCGACGGGAAAAACCCTAAAAAATTTGGGAAAAACGGGAGTTTATACGCAAAACCAGTTTTCGACATAATCAAAATTTTTATTTTGCTATAACTCAAAAACTAATCGATTTTAATACTTGAAATTTTCACCAAATGTTTAGATTAGCGTTCTCTATACACCATTAAATTTTCAAAGTATTTTGACTTTTATTGAGCTATTTATAGACAATTGAAATTTTCAATTTTCTTAAGTATTTTTTTTTTAAATAACGATAAAATTTTTTTGGCTGCCCAGAAAATCTTGAAAATTTAATACAAGGTTTCTTATAAAATGTTCCTTAACTGATAAAAAAAAATCTAAAATCGTAAGTCACAATTTTTTTTTATAAGTGCTCAAAGTTCCAATTTATACGAAATATGTAAAAATCACGATAATTTGCAAGTTATTTTGTAGATAAAAATTCATAAAATTTTTTCTGTTCATACTTAAGGTTCAAAATTTTAACACTAAGTTATCTATGAGCTACTCTTCAAAAATCTTTAAAAAAATTTCTACCGGACTAAGAGGAAAAAATTGTATGACTGTTTGAAATTTAAATATTTACGAAATTGCATAAAATAGCGATTTATTCTCAGACGATTTTAAATATAAGTTATAATTCAAAAATTATAAGTCGCAGATTTTTGAAATTTCTACCAGCTGTTAAGATTGGTATTTCCTTTATGTCATATTTATCGTTTCAAAATAAAATATACTTTTTACAATGTTTATAAATAACAATGTATTATATCCTAGACAAACATATGAACTCCGTTCAGAATCGTTATTCGTATACAATGATATCTATCATTGCATTCAAATTTAACAAATCCATTATAATAATGACCTATCCTATAAGCGAGGTGCACTCCACCCCTAACTGTACAGCAGAGCGATGCCCATCCGGTTCTTTTTTTTTTTTGTTTCTGTTTTTAGAAACTATTCAGATTGTCTTGTTCATGTTGGTACAAATTTGGTTAATATTTGATTTTGATTTTTGCATCTGTGGTCCCGTCATAAAATTATATTTTGCTGCAGCTTAATCAAACTGTATTATCTATTCATTGAAATATACATCATAATGCTTCAATTTTGGACATACAAATTACAACTTAATTCAAAATGAATTTGATTGTTTTATACTTATTAGCTACTTCCGTAGTATGTAGTTCTGTTTAATGTATTATTCTGTTGAAAAATAAATAATGTGCAGTGTAGCTGCATAGGAAAAATAATATGTCGATCAGCTGTGTGTCCGTGCATTTCTACGTATATATGCTGCGAACTACTATGTGTAAGTTACTATCAGCTGGCACTGTTGTGGTTGTTAAAGAGAAATGCTCTGTAATGTGTTGAACATTTAGGATTTTTCATTAATAATTTGCATATATTTACTTTTATTTTTTCGATTATAAATGAGATTGACTTGATTTATTTTTGTTTCACTTTCATTAACTAATAATTTGTTTTTTAAATTTGTTATACGTTTTTACATTATGTCGGATTTGAAGTCATTAGAACATCCAACATTAAAGGTGAATATTAAATTTTACATACTTTATGTAAAATTAAAAATGTTAATGTTAAACTTCTTGAATATTATATTCATTTGGTATTGAAAATATCTGTAAAATTACTAATTAATAATTTTTTGACAATTTTATTAATTTTAACAAATTATAGGTTCCATATGAAGTCCTCAATAAGAAATTTCGTACAACACAAAAAATACTTGATCGAGAGGTTTCACACTTTCAAAATGCTGTCCAAGAATTTGAACGTGATATGTCATCAGATGTTGATATGACAGATACTTCTCATATTTCTTCATTACTTAGTGGCATGGTGGAGAAATTAAAAGTGCTCAAAAGAAAGGTACAGTTAAATTATATTTCTATTTATTTGCTGATATTTAAACTATATTAAATACTTTTAATAGGCTGATGAAGGTATAAATGATGAATTACAAGCTGGTATGGTATGTAAAAAACGATTGGAACATTTAAAAGAACATAGTTCACCTTGTGAAGCCATTGTCCAAAATTGGCGTCGCCGTCGATTGGATCGGATGTTAGTCGAGTACTTTTTACGCTGTGGTTATTATAACTCGGCTAACAAACTTGCTAACTATTCAGATCTTAATGATCTTACAAATATAGGTATAATATAGGTATAATTTACTTAATTCATCAAGTGAAATAATTATTATGTAATAAATTATTATTTTTAGATCTGTTCATGATATCAAAGGAAGTTGAACAATCATTGGCTAACCATGAAACAGCAAAGTGCTTAGCTTGGTGTCATGACAATCGGTCAAAATTACGCAAATTAGGGTCAACTATGGAATTTAATTTACGAATACAAGAATTTATTGAACTTGTACGCCAAGACAAACGCCTTGATGCTGTTAAGTTAGTTCAAAATTTGTTTTTATTTATGATGTCTATTTATAATAAAAATTTGTTTTGTTTTGTAGAATAATTTTGATGTACTGAATAAGACAAAAACCATAACTAAATATTAACTAAGATTTATTTATTTATTAACAATTAAGTATGTTGTTATCTATAATGATAACATTATATTTTAAGACTACTTTTCAATCATACATACAATTTGATGATACAAAAATAAACTAGATAATCATAGTTATTGAAAATTTAACATAAATATTTAAAATTTACCATAATATAACTGATTTTATAAGTAATGCCATATTCATGAATTATGTTGTTTTGATGTCAACCTCAATATCTTTGATTTGCTTAAAAATTTGTTTTTAAATATACTTTTTCAAATTTAATAACAATAATAAATCAATATTTCCAAATTTAACTTCTTTCTAGAAATATTTATTTGTTGACATTTTGATAGAATATCATATTAAAAATTATAAAAATTTGTGCATTTTTAAGTTATATTTTTCCTATTGATTAAAGAATTTTATACTATTTGCAATAAATATGTATTATTAGTTAAATTAGTAATTTAGCATTGAAAATGAAATTAATGATAAAAGAGATATCAGATAACAATAGCTGGGTGAAAATTAAGGAATATTTTATATTGTTTTGAGTTTATAAATTTAAAACATTTTAATTTACTGAATTTGTATAGTTTCATTGAACGTAACATTCAGACTTGACTTATTGAAATTATTAATAATTTGACACTGAAACTTGCTTTATATTTTAGACATGCTAGAAAGTATATATCCACTTTTGAAGATACGCGTTTAGATGAAGTTCAATTATGTATGGTGTTATTGGTTTTCCCAACTGATACTGGTAATTTTTTTTTTCTAATTAAAAAACACCTTTAGAATAATGTTCTTCTTCTTCTTCTTTTGCCTCGCCTTCCTCCCAACTATTTGTGGTCAGCCACCCTTGTCCTACACCTCCACTTTACTCGGTCAATCACATCTCCTCTGCACACACCGACAGCCCTCATGTCATTCTCCAAAGTCTCCAACCATCTCTTTTTTGGTCTTCCTCTTCCTCTTTTCCCTTCAACGTCCATCTTCATAACCACTCTTACTGCATTCGTTTCCTTTAGAATAATGTTGAATTGTTTAATAAATTTGATAGTTCAATTGATTTAGCTCTTTAATTTTTAATTTTTATGTGTATTTATAAGACATATTTTTTAATTATTTAACTTAACATGTTTTATCCAAAAACGCAACTAGTTGCGAGTTAATAGTTTATTCTAATTTAAAACAGTAGTTTTCTTTATTTCATTGTTGATGTGTTAGTATATTCTGCGTATTGGTTTACCATTTTATTTTAATTTTATTTTAGAGAAATCTGTTCTTTCTAAACAATGGTCTGCCTTCTGAGAGAAACCACTAGAAGCATTGGTTCTAACTGGCTTAACCTTAGTAATTCCACCTCATTCCACATCATTCCACTTTGCCTCTCTGTCCTTTTTTTTTTATGACTGTATTTTAAAACAATATAAATATTTTATTGTTATCATTATAAATTGTAATTTATTTTTAGAATCTATAAAAATAATATTAAATTTTTATTATAATATTTCTTATAAATTCTTATTTTCAATATTTTTGAAATAAAAATAGATACATTTTAAATATTACTGTCAATAATACATATATAAAATAAATTTATGAAAATATTTTTTTTTTTATGCTTGAAACCATTGGATTATTTATAATTAAGCTAATAATCAATACATTTTAATAAAAAATGTGTATGTATATTTAAACATTTATATTTTTATTTATTATTTTAATTGTATTTTAGATACTTTGATTTTGAACCATTATAATATGTCTATGTCCTCAGCATACATTTATCACTACTTTTTCTTTATGATGTTTTATACTTAAACTGTAAACATTGATGCATTATTAATAAGTGTTTATTAAATGTTATAAATAATTTTTTTCAGAAATATCACCTTACAAAGAAATGTTTGAAGAAACTCGTTGGTTACGTTTAATTGATCAGTTTCGTCAAGAAAATTACAATCTATATC
Source organism: Sipha maydis (assembly GCA_034509805.1). Classification (NCBI taxonomy): domain Eukaryota; kingdom Metazoa; phylum Arthropoda; class Insecta; order Hemiptera; family Aphididae; genus Sipha; species Sipha maydis. Next base: position 23,308 of record JASXSY010003321.1, read on the forward strand.
AATTATCATCGCAGTCAGTATTTACTGTTGCACTGCAGGCTGGGTTATCTGCTCTTAAAACTCCATATCCTTTTTTATTAACATTAACTGTATATTTAAGTTTAATACTTTGTACTATTTAGGATTTAGTAACTAGCATATTTAAAGAGTTAAGATAATTTATTAAATTAGTTTGATTAGTGGAAAATGACACTCGGAGAGGATATGAGATAAGTCTCAAATATTCTCTTTTGTATGGAATGTGTAATAAGGAGAATTCTTTAAATTTAGTTTGTATGCATGAAAGTATAAGATAGTAGAATTTAAATTTATAATAAAATATTTGTTGTTTGAAATATTAGAAATAATTTATTTAAATTTGCTAGTAAATCATTCCAATAGTTGGACTAAATATTAAAGATGTAGAAATAGGATAAAATTGGACCATGGAATTAAAGAATAATAAGGACTAATTAAATTTGAGAAGGATTTAGCTTAAGTATCAGTCTACTTCATTACCATGAATCCTCACATAGCTGGAGA
>JASXSY010003322.1:0-39039 GCA_034509805.1 Sipha maydis
CGGGGCTTAGAGTGATAATTCAAACCGTTGTAACTGGTTTTAAACCAATCGACCAGTTATTATAATTGTTTGATATATAAACACGAAACGTAATAAAGTTCCTGAATATACGTAATTAGTTAATAACTAAATATAAGTAATGGCCATTGATTAAAATATTATGAACTATGAGCGTACAAATGTATCGTCATTTTATACCAACTGTACAGTAGTAATATAATATGATTCCATTAAAAAAAAAGAAAAAAAGAACTATCATCTGATTATAACAATTATATCATTAATACTGTCTAGTTCTATAGTTTTCCCAGAAGTATAAATATGGTTCATAATGTTTGTCCATACAAAAATATTATCGTCAAATAAATAAATTGTCCTTTGAAAAAAAATAATTTTGCGATTCCCTATAATTATTTCAACGTTTCTATAATAAATTGTATTTATTATTTTTCATTCATTAACAGATTGACTATAATGCAGGGTAAATTGACCCAACAATGACTGACGAGACTGTCATTATAATTTTTCATGAATCTTGTATTTTGATTTTTGATTTAAATAAAAATAATATAAATTTTACAAAAAAATGCCATGAAACAATATTTCATCATATTATTTTTTTGAATAGTATTAAACCGTAAGAAGTGTGTGGGGCTTGTATACCTTATATGGTCTATGTAAAATATGTGGTGATTAAACCCTACGTGACGAAAACATAATATATACTCATATTTTGTTACATAGATAAACACTACTTTACTTAACATTTCTTTTTTTACTTAATCAAAATATATAAACGTATGTATAATATCAAAATGTTATCATTTATATTTGTGATGTATAATAAAATAGTTTCTGCATATATATTGCATTTATCACAACGTGTCAAAACTTTTCTAGTTTTATATTGTCCCAACTTTCTTCCTCAAGTTGATGATGTATAGTTGCATAACACTTCTGACATATTCTTTTTTTTCCGTTTGTGTTGGTTACAAGATTATGATTGGACTTAAGTAGAATGGTTTTTAGAATTCTAGGTCTATGTAATTCAGTAACAGTGATTTAATAATTTTGTTTTTAAAAAAAGTAATTTTTACAATATTTTTTGTCGCAGATTTAAATAGAGATAGAGCTTTAACTTCAGATAATTATAATAAAATATCGAATTTGATTTTTGGATACCATTTCATTGATCTTTTCAATGAAGATGAATGCGATGCCATTTGATCAGAACTAACAATAATAATATATGATTTGACCGAATTATAGTCTTCTACTGCTTTCGGTTTTTTAATTAGGTACACAAATCCAATACAGTATATACAGTATATACAGTCCGTATGTTTTGTTGTAATAAACTCGTTAGCAACCCGCGTTGCTAGCAGTTTGATACTTTCGATTTTTTTTTTTTTTTTTTTTTTTTTTTTTTTTTTTTCTAAGACCAAAAATAAACAAATACGATTTTAATCCGCGTTGTTAACAGACATTCAACAGGTTTTCATTTATTATCGAAAATTTTTATAATCCCCTGTGGAAAGGGGTGTCAGAATATTTCCACGGTTTCCACAGCCGGTCGTAAGGGGCGACTAATGTGGTTGCGTCAGGTCGACAGCCGGTGTAAAATTATGTCAAATAGAATGAGGAGTCCTTATCGATACTTAGGCGGTTTGTCCCATCTCGGATGTGCGCGGGGACAACAAGTGAGAGGAAATATTATATCTAGAGGAGGAGGAGACCTGGATGTTGAAGTGTGTGATACCACCCGGACAGCCAGTGTGGTAGCTGTTCCACCAGTTATGTGTGCAGGTCTACCCAACACGGGTAATGTCAACGGTGTTGGGACATCACCATTGCGCCCCGGGTTAAATCTGAGTCTAGGTATGAGGGATAGATTTAAAGTGAGAATAGGCACGTGGAATGTTGGAACGTTGACAGGCAGAAGTAGAGAATTAGCAGAAGTATTGAAGAGAAGGAAAGTTAATATTTGTTGTGTACAGGAAACTAAATGGAAAGGAGAGAAAGCAAAAGAAATAGGAGAGGGCTATAAGGTAATATATTCAGGTAGGACTAGTACTAGGAATGGCGTTGGAGTAATATTGGATGATGAGATGAAAATTAAGGTAGTCGACGTAGGAAGGAAAAGTGATAGAATTATTACGGTAAAATTGGTATTCGAGGAGAAAGTATTAAACGTAATAAGTGCGTATGCACCGCAAATAGGATGTGAAGAAAGTGAAAAGGAAGAGTTTTGGCGAGAGATGGATGAGGTGATGCAAGGAATATCAGGAAATGAGGATGCTGTGATTGGTGGTGATATGAATGGTCACGTAGGGAGTGAGAGGGTAGGGTATGAAAGAGTGCATGGAGGGTATGGTTTTGGCGAAAGGAATGAGGCTGGAGAAAAAGTTTTGGATTTTGCAGAATCGTATGAGCTTGCAGTAATCAATACATATTTTAGGAAAAGAGAAGAGCATTATATAACATACAAGAGTGGAAGAAATAGGTCGCAGATTGATTATTTTATGTGGAGGAGAGACAATATAAAAAGAGTAAAGGATTGTAAAGTAATTCCTGGAGAGTGTGTAATAACACAACATAGGTTGATGATAATGGAAGTATGGTGTAGTGGAAAAAAGATGAACAAAAGAAGGAATACAGGGAAGGAGATCAGAATTAGGTGGTGGAAATTAATAGGAAACAAAGAGAAGGAGTTTATAAAGAAATTAAAAGAAAAAGCTGTGTGGAATGTTGAGGGAGATATAAATGAGGTTTGGAGAAGGATGGTCACTTGTGTTAAGAACATAGCAAAAGAGGTTGTTGGTGAAACCAAAAGTAGTTTACCAGAAGACAAGGAAACGTGGTGGTGGGATGAGGAGATTCAGAGAGTAGTAGCGAGTAAGAAAAAGCAATTTAAGGTATGGCAGAAAAGTAGGAAGAGGGAAGATTGGATAGAGTATAAAAATGTATGTAAAATAGTGAAAAGTGCTGTAAGCAAAGCAAAGCTTAATAGGTATGATGAGTTATATGAGCGGCTAGGAACACAGGAAGGAGAAAAAGAAATTTATAGACTGGCGAAGGTCAGAGAAAAGCGATCCAAGGATTTCCAAGATGTTTGGTGTATAAAAAATGAGGATAAGAGAGTCTTAACAAATTATGAGGATGTGAAAAAAAGATGGAAAGAATATTTTGAGAAATTACTGAACGAGGAATATCCAAAAGAAGTTTTAGAGAGTATGTCATGGAATGAAGGATTGATTGGTCTAGTGGGCGAGGAGGAAGTGAGAGATGCGGTGAAGGCGATGAAAAAGAAAAAAGCGGTAGGACCAGATGGAGTACCTGTAGAGGTGTGGAAAATGTTAGGAGATGTAAGCATTGGGTGGTTGAAAAATCTTTTTAATAAGATACTGATAGAGGGAAAAATGGCAGAAGATTGGAGAAAGAGTTTTATTGTACCAATATTTAAAGGAAAAGGAGACATACAAGAATGTGGGAACTATAGAGGAATAAAGCTCATGAGTCATAGTATGAAGATCTGGGAAAAGATTATAGAGAAGAGGATAAGAAGTGAGACCTCGATATCAGGAAACCAGTTTGGTTTTATGCCAGGAAAATCGACAATGGAGCCATTATTTTGTGTTAGGCAATTAGTAGAGAAGTACAGAGAAAAGAATAAAAAACTATGCATGGTGTTTATAGATTTAGAAAAGGCGTATGACAGGGTGCCAAGGGAAGTTTTAAGATGGGCATTAATGAGGAAAAATGTCCCAAAAATGTTTGTTAATTTGATCCAGGATATGTATGAAGGGTCGAGTACTAGTGTCAAGAGTCGGTGTGGAGTATCAGAAGGTTTCAGTATAGGAGTAGGTGTGCACCAGGGGTCAGCTCTAAGCCCCTACCTGTTCTCAGTGGTAATGGATGAGGTTTCAAAGGAGATACAGGGTGAGATACCATGGTGTATGATGTTTGCGGATGATATAGTTCTGATAGGAGAAAACCTAGAAGTTGTCAATAATAGGTTAAATGAGTGGAGGTTAGCCCTCGAAGAAAAGGGATTGAGAGTTAGTAGAAATAAAACTGAGTATATTGAGTATGATTTTGGACAAAGAGACCAAGAAGTTGAAGGAATGAGGAGACAACTGACAATAGATGGTGATGTGATAGGTGAAGTTGAGAGCTTTAAATACTTAGGATCTTTTGTTCAAAAGGACGGGGGCTTTGACATTGATGTAAAACATAGGATTAAGTGCGGGTGGATGAAATGGAGAGAAGCATCGGGCGTGTTATGCGATAAGAGAATTCCAATTAGGCTGAAAGGTAAATTTTATAAAAGTGTAGTGAGACCAACTATGCTGTATGGTTCAGAGTGTTGGGCGGTTAACAGGAGAATAGAACAAAGTATGAGTGTCGCGGAAATGAGAATGCTTAGATGGTTGAGTGGAGTGACAAGAGAAGATAGAATAAGGAATGAATACGTGAGAGGTAGTGTTGGTGTAGCGCCAATTGTGGACAAAATGAGAGAAAATAGGCTGAGATGGTTTGGGCATGTGATGAGGCGAGAGGAAACGAATGCAGTAAGAGTGGTTATGAAGATGGACGTTGAAGGGAAAAGAGGAAGAGGAAGACCAAAAAAGAGATGGTTGGAGACTTTGGAGAATGACATGAGGGCTGTCGGTGTGTGCAGAGGAGATGTGATTGACCGAGTAAAGTGGAGGTGTAGGACAAGGGTGGCCGACCCCAAATAGTTGGGAGGAAGGCGAAGTAGAAGAAGAAGAAGAAGAATGTTTTGTTGTAATAATATGTATATCACCATTGTCACGTAATTTTAAAATCGCTATAATTGAATTACTTTTTTATGCAATAAATTCTAATTTTTTAAATTTTTCTCTGATAACATCAGGTGGATTTTTTATCTATTTTCTACGTTATCGTCTACGTTCTTACCATATGGGTCCACGGGTTTTAAATTGTACTTGTTCAACTCATATTAAATACATCGATAATAATATGGTATTAATTCGGAAGACATGGTCGTTAAAATAAAAATAAATTTCATTTCATAAATATATATTATATCCTAAAATCGTTTCATAGAACTTCCAAGGAGGTCATATCAAAATATTTTTCCTACAAAACTAAGTACTGTGACGGTTTTCAGAACCCTACGTGGCCTAGAAATAAATTTGAAATGTAGGATCTGAAGACCCTAAAAAGCGTGACAGTACTTTATTCTGTAGAGTTATTATATCCCACTTGGCGATAATAGCAAGTCTTGTTGTTTTAGCGTGGCAGTCAACCTATTAAATTCCAGGTTCTACCGAATTATACGAAAAAAAATAAAAGTTTAAAAGACATTTGTTATTTTCTAGAATAAAATTTGTAAGCTAGCCAAGTATTAAAATAATAATATATTAAATATATTTTGTTCGTGACTACTTTACTTTTCAATATGATTTTTACAAAATAACGATAAATCAAAAACATATTACTTCTGAGATATTTACATATCAAAATTTGCTAGACTACTAACTAATATAGTTGTATATGTGTATACGGGTAATGTTGACATTTGGATAGTATCGACATTTTAATATATAGATAAATATTTAGATATAACATATATTTACACACCATGTATTCACATGTAATATTATCAATAAGTTAATTATAAGTTAATATTAATAAGTTATTACTAATAATTGTGTCTCTATTTCATTTTTTTAATAGTTTTTCAAATAAACGATAAAATTCTGTTTTTGTTTCTATTTCATATCAATAAAAAAAAGAATACTGAATTCTATTGTAATTAAAAATATCACCAATGAATACAGAGTACAAACCATCTACAGATCGGCGCCCTGAATTGAATTTGTATAGTTCATTCGTGTACCTATATAAAGTTGTAACAACAATATCCTCCGATTAGGACTAGGGCGTAAATTTACCTAGCATACGAAATCCATTTATTTTTAACGTTATCATTAAGATAAATTATTATAAGTTATTAAACTGGGTTTACACAATGCTTAGTACTAATTATTATTACTTGTCACTTTGCGTGTGAACAGTAAAAATAGTGCTTAGTATTAGCATTGATTATAACATAGAATTAAATTATATAATTATATAATAAATGGTATTAGTAAAACCGGGAGTGCCAGTGAATAGAAATCCATTCTATATTATAATCTGGCCGTTCGAAATTTTATTATTGTAATACTATGTATTCAGAATGCTAACAAAAACTCTTATTTAATTTTTTTTAACATTATCTGAATAGAGTTGATATTTTTTATTTATAAACAAAAAATTACACATAAGCCAAGATGCATAAGTAACGTCAACATTGTTCGAGCAAAGTCGACATTATCCAAATGTTATTATTAACCGTAACATATACATTTATTTCCAAAAGAAAGTAGTTTATTTAAATTGATAATTTAAAAAAAAAAAATATTAAATGTAAATGTTGAATCTTGGCAGTACAGAATTAATTTTATGGATTTTTTTTTTTTGGAAATATAAAATCTGTAAAAAAAAAAATTGAAGCATGAAATAAAACCCTTTATAAGCTCTTAAGGAGTTCAATAATTATTATGCTTTGTCAATGATTTTATAGAAAACTTTCAACAGTTTTTATTTAACTTAATATGTAGTTTTAATAAAAATTTGTGATGATGCCTCTAAACTGGTGAAATTACGTTTATTTTAAAATTAAATTCAATAATATAAATTAGAAACTATTTACATTAATACTTGAGAGATTATAAAAAATTGTTTTTAATAATAAAAATTTATTCTATCAATATTAAATATAATTAGAAATAAATAAAATATTTTATTTAATAGTTTCATCGGAAATAAACATTGATCTTTCTCGAGGAATAATTACAAACCATATTATTAAGTCGATGAATATCAATCATCCCAAATTTATTTTTAAATGTATCTTGGTTTGACACAAACGCCATTCTACATGAAGACCTCAATGTTCCATCCATTAACCAGACAGCAGTAATTTACTACCAAAGATTCCATTCCAAAATGCAAGGCCACCCAAAACAACTCGTAGCTCAACTATAGTCAAAGTCTCTTCCAGACAACCCTGCTCAGCGTCTAAACCGAAATTGGCCCAGAGACATTCTCAAGAATTAAATTTTAATTTAAGACTGACGTAAAGGTAGCTCTACTGTTAGCTTCCATTTTCACCGCCCCATCACTGTCATTCCTCCCTCAAATTTATTCATTGCACATATAGTATAGATTGTAAATATTCAATAAACGCTATTTTTCAAAAAAAAAAAAACATCTTATTTACATATTTACGTTATTATCATAATATCTAACGGAGAATAGGGACTTTTAAAAGTTTAATGAGGTTTTTTTAAATACTTTATGTTTCAATTGTTGTTAAAAATTGACGAACTTTTTTAGAATATAAATCTGCGAACGTTTTGTTTCTTTTGTCAGCAAGTTAATTCTTGTAAGTATTAGTATAAGTCATTAAGGACGAAAATTATTACTCTAATAATTATTAGAAAATTATTAATAATTATTATAATATAAATTATTATAACAGTTCAGGGATCAATTTGTGCGTGAGAATGGAAGCAAATAAATTACCATTTCATGTGAATTCACGTAATTGTTTAAAAACAATAGGTTGGTCCACCAGTTTTTTCGACAGAACTCAGCTTCAGGATAAACAATGAGTTTCCATAATGGACCATCACCCGTATATGGCAAAATAAATGCAAATATTAAAATGATTGTCGTGTACGTTGGTAGAATTCTAAAACACAATTAAAAACATACACAGAATTATTTTATTTTTAAATACATTAATTATATTTTTATTATTTGATTGAAATTTTAAAAAAAAACTTCCTTGATTCACATAATTAATAAACACGCAAGAAAATTATAAAAATACTGAATACGCGTTAATTAAAGTAATGTAAACATTAAATTCTTAATACTTTATTGATTATAAAGTTTAAATTTTGATGATTTAGGATTTTAGATTATTTTTATTTTGAATTGTTTATTTTAAAGTTAAATTATAAGTTAAAAATATGAATATATTTATGTATAGTATTTAAATTGATAGAATGTAATGATGATGGATGATTAAGTAATTTGAACAAAATACAATCTACTTAACAAAGTTCAAGAAAGGTAATTTTAATTTAAGATTAAAAGTGTTATTTTGATCGATAAAGAATGCAATATTCTAAAATTTTAAATCTGAGCGAAGGTTTAAATATTATAATTTTGATGTTCATATAAAAAGACAATCACTGTTACATGAACTAAATCTAAATCTATGAATTCAAAAACATTGGCTGTGTGTGTTAAGTATTTATATTATAATACACAGGGATACTTAAATCCAGTTTTTTTTAGTAAAATATTTGGTACTATTTTTTTTTTTTTAAGTATAAATATAACTCAATGAAAAATGTTTCATTTATGTAATCTTTAAAACATTGATACTAATTCAATAGGAGGGACGGAGTGGCCGAGTGGACTAAGGCGTCGGTTACGATACATACCGTCGCTGGTTCGAACCCGACCACGGGCAGTCTCAGGAAATAACTACCTTTGGAGAGAGAATGCTATTCCCCTTTCCGGGACATGACAGAAACCTACAGGTGCCTCAATAAAAATTCTGCCAACCAAGCGTTCCGAGATTGTTATAACCTCGGACACACATCCGCCACACGAGTACTTACTACTTACTACTAATTCAATAATTATCATATCCTCAAAAACGTTGAGAAATAAATTGAATATCTTGAAAATTAAAGTTACCTAAATCTATTCTTCCATTTTGATTTCATTAAATGTGTCTGTCTTGGTAAGCAAGTATAAAGTTTAAAAATGAAGATCTTAATGAAACAATAATAGAATATAATAAAGTGCGTTATAGATATAATTTAATATAAATTATAATCTTTATGTTTTATAATGAATAGTCCAAAACATATGACTACATTGTTGTTTAGTACTCTTTAACTTTAAATTAAGATTATTTATGTATAAAATGTAATACATTTTATGCAAGAATTAAAATAATTGTATATTTTAGAATATTTATATTTAAAAAAAAGCTAGAAATTAGGAAAGATGAATTGAACTATACATGTATATGTTTGTGTGTGCACACACTGTTTTAAAAATTATGATAGCAAAATATTAATTTGGTAAAAAATTAACGGTTTGTTTATAGTTTTGTATGCAATTCAACACTTTTACTTCATAGGTTTACTTATTATTGCCTAAACGCAACGTTTAATTTCAATTCAACGTTGTTGAAGTTTTTTCCCGAATATATGTAAACTTCATCGACAAAATTTTTTGTTATTTGTGATTATGGCCGGTTCGATAATGATATAAAAGAATATAAAAGCTAATATTTAAATCTTATAAAAAACACACACAATTGGTATTTATGATATTTATACGCCTTGATTCTTATGATACAAATATGTTTTTTGTTGTAATGAGTTAGAACTATCTAGTGAAAGATATGAATTGTACTTAACTTAATAACCCAAAACATGTTATAAAATATTAATGTTTAATGACAAAGTTTTCATATACATAATGATCTAGCTTTACATTAGATGATAAAAAATCATAAGGCATTACGTGATATTCGAGATTGCGTTTTAAGAGATGTAGTTAGTTAGTATATAATGCTATAAGCTTATCAAAACTTGTTAAAACCTATTGATCCATTGAATTTACCTGAATAATCGGAAAGTCAATAGGTACAAGAAGTTTAACGATTTTTCACTGTTTAATCGATTCTTGATTATGGTGAACGTGAAAAATCCGCTTACGATGAAAAATATCTCAACTGCGGCCGGAGACTTGAGGATGGATAGCCAAAAGTCGGTAAATAACTATAAAATATAGAAAGAAAACAAAACTTAGACCGTCGGTAAACGTTTTACAGTATTATATTTTTTTTCGTACGTGTTCCGAGAACTCCGGGTTGTGAGTCGGTATTCCCATATCCAGAGCTACTCTGTGTCCCGCGATGACGGTTAATATTCCCAGCGTTTTGAGACCGTTGGTGATAGCGAATTCACGATTTTTGATGTCGTCCATTAAGTTCTTCAGGTTCGTCACCATCGAATACGAGTACAGACATTCACCTGAAACACCAAAAAATGTAAACATATTCAAATCGATCATTTCAAACCGTTTCGCACCCAATTGATGTAGGGACTATAGATAAGTACTCACACCAAACAGTCTGATTTTTGCTTTTTGAATGGTCTGAGAACACATCGTACAGCGTGCCGATGATCATCAATACGAATCCCGTGATAAGTATGCCGCTAACACGATTTCCATAATACAATACATTATAGAATAATATAAATAATATTATGATTACTATTATTATAATTATTGTATATTTACTATTATTTACAAAATAATCGAACGTTACCTAGACGGACACAATATTTTAATGACAACTCATATTTATTATATTGTATACTGTGTTCATAATACTCTATTATGTAAACATGTAAATGCAGTTTTATTTAAACATAAACTATTAAAATATATGTACTTATAATTAAGTATAATTCGTAGGTATGCGATGAAAATGGTGTGACTTCCATGATTTCATTAAAAGAAATTTGAATAATAATAATATTATGATTTGATTCTATCAAATTGATAACTAAAAGTTAACTGAATCGATAGTTAGATCATCTTCGAGAAAATATTTTCATGTTTTTTATACATTTTTATCATAAATATTTTCATAACATTTTCATAAAAGAAAAAAAACTAAACACATTACGGATCAGCTATGATTAATTAAAGTAGTAGACTCTTTTAATTTTTTCAAAGTTCAAGTCTATAATCAAATTTTATTGAACGTAGCGCAAATCATCATCGCCAATATAAACTATTAAACCATCGAAAACATCGATTTACAGTCCCTCTCACAATTTCCAAAACACCATCAAAATTCTACATTTCAGTACTATGAACTACGCTGGAAATATTTTCATTTTTATGTATAGATTTTCGATTAGTCGTAGCGAAATAATATTAGGTATACCGTGTGCATTTCAAAACCAAAACCGTATAATTCTAAAACATCCATTGTACTCCTGAAATTTTCATTTCCAACGTAACCCGATGATCAGCTATTCCAAAAAAATCTTAACGGTGATCTTCATATCGTCAGGCAATAGCCTCAAATGCGCTGTACTCACTAGATGAACAGGGCTCCTTTGGTGTTCGGCAGCTCCGAGTCTTTGGACGTGTACATGGCCGGAGGCACGACTACGTCAACGACGACACCATAGGCTTGGAAGACGGGTACCAGCACTTGCTCCACGGACCACTTGACGTCTTCACTTGTGCACGTATCCGGGACACACAGAGCCCACAAGAGGGGTTTCGGCCCGGCGGACCGAGGATGTGGTGAATCGTTCTGGAAATTTTTGTCGAAGGAAAAATCATTATATACTTTCCGTTCGATTTCTGATCACGATCGACGACTACTGGTCACCCAAATCGGTCAACGTCGATATCTCACGGTATACCATGACACGAATTCTGCCATCAATAAGATCGGCCATGGCAGCCCGTAGCCACGGAGGAGCAAGAGGGGGCATTGCCCCCCTAGAGAATATCGTTGCCCCCTCAACAAATATTAATAAAGTAATGACTTTTAGGTAATTAGCAAGACAGTAGATAATAAGTTTTTAATATCTACAGCCATGGTAGTTAAATATTTATCATTTATAATTTGATAACAATATTTTAAAGCATTTGCTCTAGAAAATATGATGGCATCTGATTGATGTACAGTAACATAAAACATAATCGACTACTCAATTTAGCTTGATTGGCTTTTGAGTCCAAACGGACTAAAAATTTAAATTTGGATATATTATTAGTGGACTTTAACAAGAAAAAAGATAGAAAATTACAGCTGTTTTAATTTTTTAAAAAAAACTGGTAAATTCATAAAATAATATGTAATGAAATTATTCAAAAATTAATTGTATTCACTTCATTCTAATTTTTATTATTTTTATTGAAAGTACCTCTTATAAAAATTACAGTAGTATTAGTAAACTAAGCTTTAATTTTGATTTTTTTTTAATGCCCCTCCTACAAATTTATTTGCCCCACCTGAAGATTTTTCCTGGCTACGTGCCTGCGGCCACGACTCCATGGACCGATAGCCACCGGAGACGTCGCCGCTGCGACTGTCCGCGTGGACCCGATGGCAACCGGGTTCCAACGGTAGAAAACCGTGATCGGAGTTTCCGTTTCTGTCGGTGTTAACACGTTCCGAACAGGTTGAAACGATTGCGGCGACACGTCTGGCGGCTGTGTCCACGTGGCCGCGGCCATCAATGTTAACAATACGGCAACGTGTCCGGGAATAAATATGCACAGGGGTGTACACTAAAAATTATTTTGGGAGAGGTTTTAGGTTGTAGAGTTTCATAATTATAGTTATTGTACCACTTTTACTATACAAAAACATATTTAATAATTTTTCTGAATTTCGGGAGAGGTTTGAACCCTTAAACCACCCTCCTCCTTCTTAGGTACGTCCCTGAATATGCCGTTACCGATATTTGCCGTTTCGTCTCCACTTCCGGTGGGTCCGGTGGCCGTCGGGCACCGTCGTCTTCACCGGGATAGCGAAAGTGCAAGACCGCTACAGCGTAGGCGCCACGAATCCCGAACTGTTCTGATGACACGCTCATGCACTGGTCGAAGTAGCCCAGCTCGGTCACCTCGGCTGCCGACAGTGTGCCTCCGGGATACTTGGACGTGGAGTCGTACACTGCGAAAACGCGTTCGTCGATTACACTATTTTTCTACTATGTTTATCGCGACGGGTCAGATTGCGTGTAATATTCACGCCGCGGAATCTATTACGTTTCGCCGCGGGTTTCCGTTTCCAGTTGCCGCGGAGGGTCAAGACCATATTAACGCAACGAAAACGCGTGTTTTTGTTGTATTAATTTCATTTCACCGCTAGTGGATCAACGAAAATGCGCCTGAAAACCATACTTGCAGGCAAATTAACGGTGCACGACGCGATTGCCGGCAAGGATTGCGGCGCACCACTAAAATATCGTATGCGAACGTGATTTTGTCTTTTCAACCTGTCACTGTTCACATTGCAATATCATCACGTCATACATCTTTGTAGTACTATCGCGTAAGACAATGCCATCGAACGGACTTCACGAGTTATTTACATTATACTTAAATAATTTGAGTAAGAATTTAATATTTAGAAGATTCATTGGTGATTTAATTAAATGGCCATCAGTATCGGTTAATAAGGAAAATTGTAAACGAAATTTACAATAGAAGGACGCTGTATTGGTAATTTTACACGTTTGAACGTGCAGTAGTGTAAGTCTGTAACCTTATTTTCATTTAGAATGCACCATAACACCAATTTTCTTTTTGGAAGTTCGAGGGCGTACTTGCAGACCCAATTCAAAACATTCGTTTGACATAACAAATAGAAAATGTGTTCCAAGAAGCTATAAACTACGTGTGACGGTATTTGCTTCTAAAAGATTACTTTAGTTTTAATTTTGAAAATATACAATGGATTCCGCTTAATGGGGGCACCAGTTAATATGGCCATCCTCGTGATGTAGGAAAAATAGTCTGGTCCCAAATCCATTGTATACTAACAAGATTGAAAAAAATCGCATATTATGGGCTCTTTTAGTTCGGTTTATGTGAGCAATATTTATTTTATCATAGAGTAAGAATATATATTAACAATTAACGCAATTGGGTTTCATCATACCTACGAGATACTGTTTAAATAAAGTAATAAAAATTATTAAATTTTAAACCTTAATGGGATTTTGTTGTAAACTTAATTGAATAGTATCGAGGAAAAAACAAAAAAAAAAAAAAGGCTTAACTTTTACCCTCTTTCTTTAATTCAGCAATCATTTTAGTTTTACCGTGAATTTAAACGCGATCCTGAACGTTTTCGTCTGTGTTTTCGAAAAGATCTTTCCAACAAAGAAAAAATTGAGATTTTGGACAAAGTAAAATCTCTTTTTCTAAGCACTTAACAATGTAAAACTGCTGAAAAAATATGCGTTCCAAGATTATTTATGATTTATTAATATTTTGTATATTTATCTATCTATTTATTTAATTTGACATTTTTTTTTATCGTTTTATTTTATTTTTACGTGAGCAAAATATAAATTTTTCGATGTTATAAATGTTGATGTTTTTGAACTAAGTTCAGATTAACCTTTAGATAAATGGGTTTGGATTTATCATGTCCATATTATAAGAAATCTACTGCATATAAATTATTTTCTTTTCATTTAGGAAGCATCGCACTTGAAATTTTTTTGTTTAATTATTTTAGGTCAATCAATCATTTTTATTTGAAAAATATTAATATTAGTATTCAAAATTTTACTTTCACCGATGTATTGAATTATGATAAAGTATTGAAAATCTAAATTAAATAGGTTTTCAAAACTAATTTTGGATCAAAGCACGCGAATTAAGAATCCTTTCAGCTAAATCGGTTATTACTTATTTGGTTTTTACCTTAAAACGACGGTGTGTTAAACAATCACAATAAAAAAATTGTGATAATTATGTAACAAGAAATTAAGAAAAAAGGAATCTTGCCAATTTACAAATGCCAAAGTAATTTTTAAGTTGAATTTTCTTTGTGAGAAATTATTTTGTGTAAAATCGACATAATTCAGTAAAATTTTAACAATGGAATAACAATATACGAACAAAATAATTCGATCAATGTTAGTGTAGAGCTTTAAGATCTCGATCACTTAACTTATTAGTTTTCAAAATAATGTAGCAAAACTTCAAAATTAACAATTAATTAACTGTTTACAAGTTATGTATATTTTAAAACACAAAATGTGTAATATACATTATCAGAAAGAAAGCTCATCGTTATTCATGATTCAGGTATGATCCTTAAATAAAAAAGTAAAGAATTGTGTAGATTTGAGGAACTTGAATTTTTAACTCAAAGTACTTGCTACGGTGTTTACATAACTCCATAAAGCATACTTCCCACTAAAAAATTAAAGGGATACATTTATTTAATCATAATTATCATAACAATTCGATAAGGGTTAATTAAGATAATCAAACATCTTATATAAGTATACACTTTTATTTATTTATGTACAATTTTTTACTATCAACATTTTACACATTTTGATTTACTTACTAAATAAATATATTCCTTATACTTATATACTTGTACTTATTATATATAGTCAAATATTTCTGACCATACTGTTTAAAGACTATAGATTATTTATTACTTCAAGTGATTGCTGAATACCTTTTTTAAAAATGCCATTCTTGAAATTATTTTATTCTTGTACTCGTTTATTTTTGTTGTATTTATTAATAATTTGTTTGTATTACATCTTACAGGTTTTTATACTTATAAGTTGTAACTGTTAATTTGATTGCTCACGATGTTTTGACATTTCAAATGTTTCATTCGAAATTCAAATTTTTAAAAGCGTAACGTGTATAGACTAGATCGATTTAATATTTATTCATAATGGGTAGGAAATAATATTCATAAATCAATTGTATCTTTTATATTAAATGGCTTATTAACAGGGTTTCTCAGAGACCATATCAGTAATATAGGATGAAATAGATTCGACAAAAACAAAAATCAAACCTTTTTCGTTTTGGCTTAGATGAAAGTTGGCGAAAATGAAAATCACATTTTTAGCAGAAAAAATAACAATTTTTTTAATTGGGTTAGTTTAAATTAGTTATTAACTGAGTAAAATGCTTATGTTGATTTGATATTGAAGTTTCATGATGTAATAATATAAAAATAATAACAAATGAAACTAAAATTATTTACAATAACGATATCATATAATTACAATAAATTATATCACTGAAAATGTTGCAATATTAAAATAATTAAAATATTTTTGTATATGATTATTTTTCTCCTTTACCTTTTTCCCAACTATTTAGGGTCAGCTACCCTTGTCCTAAACATCCACTCGTCTCTATTTTCTGCATCCCCTACGATTGTAGCAACCGTTCTCATATCATTCTCAATTGTATCCAACCATATATTTTTTGGTCTTCCTCTACTTCCCTTCAACGTTCATTTTCATAACCACTCTTACTGCTTTTGTTTTCTCTTACCTAACCACATTTCCAAACCATTTCAGTATATTTTCTATCATATTGTCCACTATCAACGCTTAAACCAATACTACCTCTTACATATTCGTTCCTTATTCTATATTCTCTTGTCACTCCACTCATCCATCTAAGGTTTGGTTAATAAAATAAAATAACTTAATATCTCTATATATATACAACTTAACTGATTTATTATTTTTCCATTATTAATTTGTTCTTTTGGAAACTGCAATTTTTCAAACGCATTAATAATCGTATTGTGTGATTAATTTATCATATACTGTGAGTGATTATTTTATGTTCACAATGTGTTTATTATATTTTTTAATTATTTGGATTATTATTTCTATTATACTTTAAAATTATTACAAAATACTATTAATGTTTCGTTACAAAAACAAATTGTCAGGGTCTAAACACACGGTGAATTCGAATGATTAACTAAATATTGTTCTTTACTCACTTTTTATTGCCCATTCAGTTTGGTTATATACGCTTCTCATGAATTGTAGTCCGTCTCTAGTACAATTTTTGTTGACATTCGAAAAAGGTACAAAGTCGTTCATCGCATTTGCCATTATATCTCCAAACAACATTTGATGGGAATACATTGTGATGTTATCGTTTTCCAATTGTAAATTGTTTTCCGTGTTTTGAGTAACGTTTATTTTCTTATCTACTTTGTATTCATTATTGTTTTTTGCAAATTGAGCATGAGAAGAACCAATAAAAAATAATATCTCCGCTATTGCTATCATTGTAATGACCCAAAAATGTTCTGACCATATTGTTTTACGTATACCTGAAAAAAAAATTATATCTTTGTACCAAAAAAATTATTTAAGTCGATCAACATATGTGAGCAATATATTAGTTATCAATTTAAAATGTCTTAAGTTATACTCCTCAGACGACAAATCAATGACCATATGCGCATGATTGAATTCATAAAATCTTAGATTAACATGCTGACATAGTAATAATATTATTAAAATCTCCAAATCGCAAATCGTGCCAAGATGTTATTAGTCAGAAATTGACCGTAATATCTTTCGAGTATGCTGTTGTATAAAAAACAACCTTTTAGTATTTTTGTTTTTTAGTTTTATTTAATTGTTAACTTATTGGTGGTTACGAGTGTTAAAATGTTGTCCGCTACGTTTTAAACATTATTTTTAAGTGTTTTAGTTCACTTTATTGCAGAAAATCGACGAAGTGTTGTTTTCGTACTGTCGAAAAGTTCCATTTACCACCCAATTTAAAATTTTTTAATTTTGATTTTTGTGTAATTGTAATACAAAAAATGTAAATATTGTTTTATATAGTTAATACATAATACATTATACACATAATATAAATATATACAATTGAATAATATATATACGTTTAATATTAGATTCTGAACGAAGTGATGGAATGTATTGGTTTTACAATGATGTGTGTTTTTTTTTTTATTATTTTTTTTTGTATTTTTGTGTCTGACGACACCTTTTTTTGCAGTAAAAATGCTTCGATTTGCTTATGTAGCAACTTTTCTGAAAGGAAAGTGAATCTAGTTGGTACTTGGGGGGGGGGGGGTTAAGAGTAAAAAATTTTCAATATTTTTTAAATGCGACGGGAAAACCCCTTAAAAAATAAGGGAAAAACGGGAGTTTTTACGCAAAACCAGTTTTCGACAAAATCAAATTTTTTATTTTGCTATAACTCAAAAACAAATCGATGTAAATACTTGAAATTTTCACCAAATGTTAAGATTAGCGTTCTCTATACACCGTTAAATTTTCAAAGTATTTTGACTTTTATTGAGCTATTTATAGACAATTGAAATTTTCAATTTTTTTAAGTATTTTTTTTTTAAATAACGATAAAATTTTTTTGGCCTGCCAAAAAATCTTGAAAATGTAATACAAGGTTTTTTATAAGTTGTTCCTTAACTGATAAAAAAAAATCTAAAACCGTAAGTCACAATTTTTTTTTATAAGTGCTCAAAGTTCCAATTTGTATAAAATGTGTAAAAATCACGATAATTTGCAAGTTATTTTGTAGATAAAAATTCATAAAAATTTTTCTGTTCATACTTAAGGTTCAAAATTTTAACACTAGGTGATTTTTACACATTTAATACAAATTTGAGCTTTAAGGGCTTATAAAAAAAATTTGAGTAAACCGATCACCGATATTTTTTAGTTACGATAAGTTTAGCTTATTATAAACCTTGTATTAAATTTTCAAGAGTTTTCGGATTGCCAATTAAATTTTATAGATGTTTAAAAACAAAAATTTTACAAAAATCGAAAATTTAAATTGTCTATAAATAAGTCAAAATATGTCAAAATACTTTGAAAACTTAACCATGTATAGAAAACGTCAATATAAAGATTTGGTGAACATTTCAAGTTGTTCCGGTATTTTTTTTTGAGTTAGAGCATTTTAAAAAAATGTAATTTGTAAAAACGTGATTTCGCGTAAAATTTCCTGTTTTTTCGTAATTATTTTATCGTTTTTTTCGATTTTTTTAAAAAGTATTGAAAAGTTGGATTTTTAACTAACCAAAGTACCATCTACATTCACTTTCCTTTCAAAAAAGTTGCTGCTTAAGCAAATCGAAGCATTTTTACTGCCAAAAAAGGTGTCGTCAGACACAAAAAAAAAATAAATAAAAAAAAAAAAACACACATCATTGTAAAACCAATAGATTCCATCACTCCGTTCAGAATCTAAAAACATTGTGAACGTATTATTTATTTTTTACCGTCATAATTAATAATTATTAGTAAATTCAAATGTATAAAACAATATATGTGTTAGTATTTGATATATGTATGATTTATACAACATATTAGGACTGGATATATCGAGGATTTACAACACACGAATACTCCAATTTCAGATAATGATGCACCTGTTTAAAAGTTAATACTAAATTTTCTAATTAACTATTATGTAAATTACTTAATCATAAAAATAATAAATTTATATATAAAGAATACCTATTTTTGACTACATAAGAATAAATCGATTTTAATTATATCTTAATTGATATTCTTTTTAAATCCGTTTCAAAAATTTAAAATAACATACTCGTTAAGTACAAAAACACAAAAAACACATGCCAATAGTAATAAATATACCTTTATAATATGCGATTAAAATATTTTTGTTTATATTTTCTTATTAAATGTAATACTTACACAATTTTTGTAGAACTATAGAAATAAAAACACTTGGTTTTGATATATTCATTGATATCAATCCAATTATATTTTAATAGAATAATTAATTTTTTAAGCAAAACTCTACATCTTAAACAAATGAAACACAAAAAGTACGATAATTCATGATTTAGAAATAACATCGTAAAAGTATCAACTTTTACAATTTTCCATTTATAAATATTGCGACACAAGATTTTTAGTGGAAAATCTGTCATCCAAAAAAAAAGGTTTTCAAAAAAATAAAAAACTGCAGTGAAACCAATAAATATTCCTTTTCATTGAGAATCTTATACGAGTTTCAATCGAAAAATACATATGAATTGATAGGCCACGTGAGAGAGTGTACATTTTTTTAGTATACTGTGGGTTATAGGTAAAACCGAAATAAAATTCGGGTTTTGGTTTTATCGTGTTGTATGCAATAAGAATAATTCAGACTGTACGGATATTCAATTTTAGTTATTTGTATGGAATTTAAAGAGCTCACAGTGACGAGGCCTTAAAAAAAAATTAAACGTATACCTTACATTTTATTGATATATAGTTGAATAAGTCAGACTCACGTTGTTTTTTTTCCCCATTTTATGATTTTAAGCGGTAAAAATGTTTAAAGTATTTTTAATATTTTAACAATAGTCGGCTTTATCTATCAATAATGATTTTCATTGTAAAACATTAGTTTAAGATTATAATTTGTATAATTCTCAATAATTATATAAAAATAAAGAACTATACAAGTGTATAGCATGTTATTCATTCTTGGTTTATTTTAGCAATTTTTATTTTTAATATTATTTTTACTAAAGTTTATTTAATTTATTTCATTCATATATTATTTAATTTATAAGGTAAAATCCTTAATTTTATAAAAATCAACAATAATTATTTATCTGTATGATAATCAACTTAAAATATTTGCTTTTAAGTCATTAGGACCTTTCGGTATAAAAATGTTAAAAAGGATTCAAAACCTTTTCAGACCTTTGTTATGATAAAGAAAATACTAATAAAAGCTAAAAATTTAACTTGAGTTCATATATTATATATGTAATATGTTTATATTTAATGAATGCTGAATATAATATAAATATATAAAATATTGAACTCATAGAATGTATTATAGGAAAACATTTTTATTTTTAATTTTTACTTAAAGCGGCCCCTACACAATCAATAATGTTGAGTCAATAAAATTGTGTCAATATTTCGTTCAATATTCATTTCACCCAAACCTCTCAATATAATTGCACAATATTCAGTTGAATTCGTTGGCCAGGTCAGGTCAGGTGTAGTACCGCAGTGTATGACCGCTTGTATTGTTTACGTTTTTTACACTGTGTCAGTTGAAAGGCAGTATTTACAATCTGCTATAAATTATATTATAACTATATTATTATAGTTTTAAATATGTATCTTAACGATTCCGAATTAATTTGCATCGCAGTAGCATTTGGATTGAACCAAAAAATACCCAAACAAAATAAAAGAAGACGTTGGATGAAAGAATGGTATAAGCAAAGAGCGCAATATAGTCATGACAAATTATTGAACTGTCTACGAATGACTGAACCAGATGACTATAGGAATTAGGAATGACATTCCAAAGTGCCGGCAGATCCCGATATAAATTAATACATTCGATTATGAAAGTTCGTTCTTCCATTTTAGTTGACATAATTATTTTATATAGTGTATCATATAAACCTGTAGCAATACGACACAACTCGTGTGGCTTCACAACCGATATGATATGATACTAAATATTACGTTATTTTGCACAATATCATATTCAAACGTTCAATAATATTGTGTATTGTACAAAAAATGTCCAACCCAGTTTAGTTTCTTCAATATATTGTACAATTCTTCAATATCTATACTAGACCGTTAATAATATTGCGCAATATCGATAATTGTGCAATATTATTGATTGTGTAGGGACCGCTTAAAGGGTAAGCAAATTTCACGTAAAATTTCCCACGTAAAATACTAAACATTTTATTTTTAAACGTAATATTGTTAATTTAAAAGAGGAAATATTTTAATATTTTTATTCAAATAATTGTGCAATGTATAATTTAATACTAATTACCTCTTATCAGTTAAGACTTAGCTACACCGTTTACGTACATTAAAAGTCATCGGGTACCCGAAAATTTTGGGTAATGGGTACCTCTACTATCCGAAAATGTTGACTACCCACAAAATCGAGTATTACCCGGATAAACGGGTACCCGGGCTTAACTTTAAATCTATACTAGTTGGTGAATTTACTGATTGACTTCATAATTTAAAATAATTCTTGTTATTTTTTTAGCCTCTTTACATTAATATTAAAATAATTAATTAAATTAAAATTTGCTCATTATTAGATTTTTAGTGTTCGAAACAAAATATTTCTACATAAAAATCCGTCAACTATTATTTACAAGTTAGTTAATAATAAAACTAAATGCACAATCATTCTTTATATTATCTTGATGACTAGATAAAAATGTCTAAATATTTAATTAGGTTTTTACGACTGATTTAATTTTATATTTTTTCCCTATTCACTTTTAACTTATAGAGTTAAGTTCAGTTTTCTTTATAACTATTAACTTACAATTTAATGTTCTTTTGATGACTTAACTAACTTAAATTAGTTATTTTTATCAACTTCATTCACTGTTGGATGCTACATACAATTTTTTGTATAATGTCAAGGTATTACATCGATGCGATTGCACATGTCTAGTATAGTAGAACCTCGATTAACCGTGCACACTCTTCCAAAAATCAAAAAAATTTTATCAAATGTATATATTATAAATAGGTTAGTTATAATCGAACATGTTATGGCACAATGTATACAATATCGAAAAACATATTAATGGCATTGTTGACTATAATAATATGAAGATAATCAATATTGTAGATTATAATTAATTATATTTTTCGAATCATCTTGTTAATCATTAAAAATTGTTTCAAGCCAAAAAACGAAATCTGATAACTTCATATTTTAAGCCCTAGTAACTTGCTATATATAATATGTATAGATATACAACGTTATTCTATTTTTAGTTATAATTAAATTAAAAATTTCAATATTACATTACCTATTATAAAATGTCTCGATTAACCGTGATTTTCATTAATCCGTGTGACCCCTCCCCCACCATTACTCCTGATAATCAAGGTTCCACTATATATTTTTATTTCACAACTCTATTTTATAAAATGAAAATATATATCATTATTTATCTGGAGTGAAAACAGGAAAAAACTTAAAGGTTGTAATAAACAAAATTAAAAAATAAGAATTAGTTGTTATAAGTCGCAATAAATAATTTGGAATGATATAGAAATAAAATAAGTACAATTTTTAATTATTTATTCCTGATTGTTCATATTATTTTGATACTAAAATTATTAAAAAAATTCTTGTTGAAAATATGAATAAGCTTCCAATGAATATTAGAATATAAGTAATAACATTGTATAGATTAATATTGCATATGCAAAACAGTCACATAGTTTAGGGCTATTCGATCACTCTTGATAAGCCTGTAGATGTTATACGTAATGCGTATGTCAACCTATTTTTATTCTTAATCAATTATGTTTAAAGAACAATAAAAAAAAGATAACTAGACTAACTAAAATACGCTCGCTTGGAAATTAATTGAATACTGCAATAATTATAATGGTTAATCATTGAAAAAAATACTTACAATTACGTCAATGTTTTCCATATATTCTTATAAAAATAATTTATTTTTTAACTATCATTTCAACATTTTATTATTAGGTAAGTGTTATATTTTAAAAATAAACTGTAACGGTTCATCAAAAATGTATAAGTTTATAATATTTTGAATTATATGGGAACATAAGGATATGATGATACTCAAAATACCTACAAAAATATTTTAGTTAATTCAAATATGATCTCAAATCTAAAAACAAATTTTCTAAAAATGAACCTTTGACCAATTTGATGAAGAAATGCAATATTATTTCACTTCGTGTACCTATTAATGTTTTTTTATTTTTTGGTTTAACTTTTAAATTATTTATACTATTAGGTTTTTAAGCGTTTATAATTTAAATATATATCTAATAGAATATCTATTAATTATTAAATATTTAATAATAATAATAGTAGATTATTATAAATAGTAATAATAGAAGATTTATTATTCAGTATTCAGTATTCAGTTGATCACAATTTTAATCGATTACGTTTTGATCTAAACATATTTCTGGCGCATGAGTAAAATATAAATATATATATTCAGGCTTTAAAGATAGATTTTTAAATAGTGTGTGATCCTATGAACCGATTCACATTTCCTTGTACTAGATCGTTTAAAATTCTGAACATCTGCAGAATCTATCAATTTTTTTTTTTTGTTTTATTATGGAAGAAAAAAATAAGGTCTCGACATCGAAGGTCATTAGCCTGAGTAAAAATTACATTTTAGCATAATTTAAGTTTATAAAGCATAGGTTACATTTATATACATTAATTTATGGGTTTGTATTTTCTTTTGATTTTTAATTATTTTGTACGTGCCATTATTTGGCCTGAAAGAATGCTTAAAATGTGTCTTGTAGCTTTACACTTTTTAGATTAAATAAAAACATAAATACAATCTATAAAATAGTAGAATTTTTAAAAATGTTATAACACAAATAAAAAAATCATTAAATGTATTTAATAAATTTAACTAAAAAATATTTTTTAACGATCTTGAAATATTTATAGATTCTTTATTTTAGTGTGATATAAATTTAAGAACATATGAAAGTTTTAAAAATGACGTTGTACATAAACTTTTTTAATTTTTTTTCTCTTTTTATTATTTTTATTTTATTTTTTATTTTTCAAAAAGATGTAATATGATCGATTACAAAGTTCTAAGATTATTGTACAATTGTATTAATAATTTTTTATTGTTAAGTAAGATTATGTTGTTACTAAATTTTTTAATAAAATAATTTTAGTATAAAACATAAAATGTTTAGTTTAAAAGATTAAAGTTATACATAATATGACTTTGTTTTTAGTTATTACTCTATATTTCTATATTTAACTACAAACAATTAATTGATAACATTGCTCTGAACCAACTTTCAATCAAATTAGTATTTTTGTGTAACAAATAAGATACCTAGTTATCATATATTATAACAATTATTATGATAATACATTAATTTATTTTAAGTAACACAAGTGACATTTTATATCAATATCATTTAATATTTTTTTTCTCGTTTGTTTGTCAACAACAGAGTACTTTCATATTTTAGGAATAAAATCGAAAAAATTCTATGAAATATTTACGTGGTACAGATTATTGTGTAAAAAATAATATTATATATTTTAAGAACCTTTCTCTTAAGAAACATTCGGTCTGATCGATGTACTAAAATGTAAAGTTTACCGGTAATTAATAAATCATTACTTGTGTTTGTTGAAATACGACGGTTTTAGTAATGTCCCCGTGTTGATACACTGATTGTTTTACGTTAAATTATAATATATTAATAAATAATTAAATGAATACAGTGAAACCTCTATTAATGGACACCTCTCAATAGTGGACCCTTCCCAATAGTGGACACTTCTAAATTCCTCGGCAAAAATGTATGCGCATATAAATGTATGCGTAATAGGTTTTCTCAATAGTGGACAACTCTCTATAGTGGACAATTTTTAATTCCCCGTGGCTGTCCACTATATAGAGGTTTCACTGTACTTAACTTACTTTTCACATACTATCTGAATTGCAAATACGAGAGTATGTATAAAAATAGGGGGTACGCAATCGCAAAAATTTACAAATGGCTGCCAAAGGGTATGATATTAACGATTTTAAAAATAATAAATACTTACTCATAATAAAATATAAATTTGTTTTTCGATGTATTTGGATTTGAACAAAATACTAAGTGTTTTTGATTCTTCCAATATTCATATTTGTTCAATATATATTTAATGCAGTTACACTAATTTAATATGCACTGTACAGACAAAAGAAAATTATAACTGATGGTTATTTAAGTATTTACTTCACATATAAAAAATAATTAAAAAAAATTAATATAACAGTGAAATTAAAAAAAAAAAAAAAAACGTGTATTGTGCGAACACTTTGCGCACAATGTCAAGATTCCGCGTTTAAGCATATTGTAGTTCTTTTCTGTAAATCGTTTTAGTCAAACCCCCTTCTTCAACTTGGACGTAAACGGAACCAGAATTCAGTGTTGTGTAATTTCTGATATACGTACAACAGAACACAAATGGAATAAATATTGTTTTTAATTTTGAATCCTACCTGCAAGAATACGTGCATAACTATTTGCTTTTATAACTATTGATCCAAGACTTATAATTATTAGTTGTTAAAAATATGTCACGTAATAACAAGCCGTTAAACCAACAGTTAACATTGTTAACATATCTATAAAAAATAAATAAATATATTATTCACTTATCTTAACATATATACGAGTATATTATATTATATATTATATCTTATTCATGTATATCACAAATAATAATTTTTAGTAATGAGGAATTAAAGTAAATGTGTATATTCAGTTACAATATTGCAGTATTAAAATTGAGAGTCATAACAATAGTTTACATTTCTGTAATAAATTGCACTGAATTATTTACTTCTAAATAATTTTTAATAACAACAAGCATGAACGTATAAATTCCTTCTATTGATAAAACTTTACCGGTAATTATGATACAAGTTAGAACTGTGAGTTGTCTTACTGTAAACTGTTGTCAATACTATCTACGTTCGTGATAATTGTACTTAATTTGGATACACGAACCGAAATTTTTTAATCAAATGTATGAACCCAGAAAATAATACTGAAAAACAACACGAGATATATTTCATTCCCAAGTTTAGGTATTTACTGGTATTCTAGATGTTGTTAAATAATATGACCATCATAATTAAAAGTTTTTGATTATTTATTTTTCTAAACAATTGAGTGTAGTTATTTGGTGATGAATAGAACCCGGGATTTGTAACAAAATAAATCCTTAAAAAACATTTCAAGTAATCAAAAAAAGCAAAAATATAATTTATTAAATTTAATTCTAAAAAAAAACAAATTTAAATTACACATTTTTAAATAAAATAAAATAATAAAAAATAAATTTACGAATATATTTTTGGTCAAGTTGTTTTCGTTAGAAATCATCCTGTTGGGCACTAATATATTTTTATGCATAGAAAAAGACGAATTCAAATCAACTGATGTAATTTGTGCATATTTTATGTGAACTAAATCATTTAAATCATACTGTTCCACATTTATGTTTAGTGTAGTGCCAATATGAATACTATTAATTTTTTGATTTGAAGGTCTACTCATCTATAATTCTTTGAGTATTTTGAGTATTTATACTATCAATTTACAAAAGTTTAATGAAATAATGATTATAATAATGAAAAAGAAAAATGTTGGAACTTTTAGTAATAAATACCTTACTATTGCTAAACTTTAATTTATTAGATAATAATAAACATTTAAAAATACACTGTGCAACTTTTTTACATTTTAGATTCTGAACGGAGTGATGGAATATATTGGTTTAACAATGATGAGTTTTTTTTTTTTTTTGTGCCTGACGACACCTTTTTTGGCAGTAAAAATACTTCGATTTTTTAAAAACAGCAACTTTTCTGAAAGGAAAGTGAATGCAGATGGTACTTTCGTAAGTCAAAATTTATTTCAGTACTTTTTTAAAGCGTCGGGGAAACGATAAAAAAATTACGAAAAAACGGGAAATTTTACGCAAATTCACTTTTTGACAAAATACATTTTTTTTAAATGCTCTAACTCAAAAACGAAAAACTACAAATATTTGGAATTTTTACTAAATCTTTATATTGGCTTTTTCTTCATATGGTTAAATTTTCAAAGTATTTTGACTTATTTTGACTTATTTATAGACAATTTAAATTTTCGATTTCTGTAAGTTTTTTTTTAAATATCTATAAAAATTTTTTTGTCCGAAAACTCTTGAAAATGTAATATAAGATTTGTTATAAGTTATAATATTTAGTATATAAAAAATATCTGAAATTGTTTCACTCAAATTTTTTTTTATAAGTCCATAAAGTTCAAATTTGTATAAAATATGTTAAAATCGTGATAATTTGCAAGTTATTTTATAGTTGAAAATTCATTTTCTGTTTATACCTAACGTTCAAAATTTTAACACTAGATCCATAAGCTACTTTTCAAAAATCTATAAAAAAAATGTCTACCAGACTTAAAGGAAAAAACCGACCGTTTGGAATTTAAATTTGCATAAAATAGCGATTTATCCTCAAACGGTTTTTATTATATGTTATAATTCAAAAATTATAAGTCGCAGAAACTTGAAATTTTTACTAACTGTTAAGATTGGCATTTGCTTTATGTCATATTTTTTTATTATAATTTTTAAACTACTTATAAGTATTTGAATTGTTCGATTTTTTTACATTTTTTTTTTTATAATCAATGATAAAAAAATACTTGAAAATTTCATAGAAGATTCCACTGAACTTTTTCTTATTTTCATTCAAAAATTATTAAAATCCATAGACACAATTTTCTTTTATAAGCGTTCGAACAGCGAATATTGACACTTAATTACATGTAAAATATAATATAATATAAAATATTCTAGACTGATAAATCATATAGGTTTTTGGAATTCACTCTTACTCAAAAACCAAATAACGCAAACACTTGAAATTTTCACAAAATGTTTATAATGACGTTTTCTATGAATCATTAAGTTTTCAAAATATTTTGACATATTTTGACTTATTTATATTTTCGAATTTTCTAAATTTTTCGTTTCAAAATAAAATATACTTATGACAATTCTTATAAATAACAATGTATTATATTCTAGACTAATATATCATCTCCGTTCAGAATCGTTTTTCGTATACAATGATACCTATCATTGAATTAAATTTAACAAATCCATTGTAATGACCTATCCTATGAATGAGTCGCACTCCACCCCCAACTGTACAGCAGAGCGAGGCCCATCCGGTTCTCTTTTAAAATATGTGTTGTCATTCTTCTTAGATATTCTTTATAATTTTTATTACAAAATCGGCCCACGAATCTTTCATTTCCATCATTCTATACTCTAGTGGAGTACCTTTTTTTGATTTATTTTGGCTTTATAAATTTAGTGTATAAACAATTAGAATATAAAATATTTTAATCAATGAGGAAAATATAAATCAGAAGTAAACAATCAGTTATCATGGTTGGTAGATTATTTATAGTGTACTTCATCAAATTCAAAGAATTGTGATAATTTGAACTAGTTTTACCAAATTCTTGTAGTATATTGATTCATTGACTATGGATAACTTCATAGAAATGTCACTAGTGTTAATGTACATGTTAAAACATTTGAAATTAGTGGTCACTCAAAGTTTAGAATGCTTAAAAATATTTACTGAAGAAAAAAAATTACGGTAGCACGGTATACGTACATTTACCTTATCGGTAAAATTTACCGGTTATATTTACCTAGCTCCCATCTCCAATTGCATTAAGTGGCATAATGTCAATTGTTTCGTCTATGCAAACCCATAATTTTTGGCCGTTCCTAGCATTGCGTATTTTAGCTATCGTATTAATGTAGTAAGAATCAAATTATTCATTTCGTTAATTTGATTCATATTGAATAATTCTAATACAATATTTTGAAAGAAATGATCGAATAAGTTCGTTATTTAATATATAGAGAGATATTTATTATTACAATTGCGGAACATAGGTCAGCATTAAAATCAGACTTACCAAAATGTTTAATGAATGGCTGAACTGCATTATTTTTTCCAGTTTCATGTTTTTTCAATGATTCTTTGTGTTTTTTTCTGAAAATATGTTATTGAAAGTTATATTTTTTATGCGAATTTATTTTAACTTCACACAATTTACACAATATATACACAAACTATAATATTTTCGTGAGTTTTCACCGAATTCTCATTCAATTTTTTTTTTTTTAATGTTAAATTTAAATTTTAAATTTTTAGCATTTTACGATTATAGAGAAATGATTTAAAATACTATATGTACCTCACTGATTGATATTTACCGGTGAACTAAAGTATTTTAACATGATATAAAAATACACATATATTATGCAGATAATTTTAGATAAAACTACAATTAAGACACAATAGCGATAATTATTTTATCAACCATCCATTAACTATTTAGTTTTTCACTTGTTTTATAATTTCTCGTAATAATAATATAGTCTAAGTAAAACATACATAGAAATATGTTTAATTTTTTTGAAAATTTTGTAAATATTAAAAAAAGAGAACTAAATTGTTGGAAAATCTACAATAAAAAAGCACGTTAAGCGAAAATAAAAGAAATGAAAAATTAAGTTTACTTTATTATTGTTTCAAAGTTTTTATTCTTATATTTAAATTTTAAGTTGAAACATACCATATGGATAAAAGTCAAAAATTATATTTGATATATGCAATTTAGTTTGAATTTATTTTTTAAAAAATACTGAAATAAATAAACAAAGATTAATCTTTTAAAATTTAAACTTATTAAGTTAAGAAAACATTTCATACTTATCATTAGAAATGCGACAAACAATCATTGCTTCGTTCTTAATGTAGAGATTAAAAAAATATGTAAAGATAATATAGAACTATCCGAACGTCACGTTTTGTTCAATTTTGAGCCGATATAATTTTTAATTTTTTTTTTCAATATCTCTTCTTCTTCTTTTTTCAATATCTGTTTTTCACAATTATTTTTGTCAATAAAACCAATATTTTTAATAAAATCCATAAAAGTCAATACTAGATTTACACAGAATTCCTTCCTCGTCTCGAGTATTAATACGAATTGTTGAAAATAGTTGGAAATTAATCGTAACATATTTCAAACGATTCTTGTGTTATATTTGCATTTGTTTAAAAAAGCTTCACGAAAAGTTTATTGCGTACAATTGAAGACAAAAAATCAATAATAAGCTAAGTGCTAAAAAGTTGTTTTTGAGTTATTCAACTTTTTTTTGTTTTATAAAAATATATTAATAAAAATAAACCTATACCAAATTTTTATTTATAATCTAGATTATGTTTGATTTAACTATTATAAAATTATATAGAATTTATTTTCTCTTGTATTTTAAAAATACTATTTTATTCAAAAATATTTAGAAGGTGGTATGTGCCATACATTTAACTGCCACAAACGAGGTAAGTACCAATTAACAAAGTATCTAGCCATTTTGATAAATTCGATAATTTTTTATTTTCAAGATTATTAAAAACTTATTTATTATGATAATATAATTACAATTATAAATAATTAATTAATTCTTTAATGAACGCTCGATTTTATTCTTGAAAATACGGGGGCATCTGTTGCAAGTCCCCATTATTTTCGGCAGATAAACTGTTATGACTTGGTACTGTTGGTAAAATTGAATTCTTTATTTTTTTGAATTGTCATTCCATTTTTGAGAACCTTGCAGGTCTTTCAATGTTCAAATTCATTGAAAGTTTTTCTCGTCTTAACGATTCTATTTATTTTTTCAATTTTAATCCAACTGCATTTAGAAATATTTAGGTTTGTCGTGTTTATGAATGAATCAGCTGCTGGTTTAAAATCAATAAAGTCGTCAGGTTGGAGCACATAGTAACTATAAAAATATTAAAGGATTGTTCGGTGTAAAATTCACCATAAGTTTAATTAGGTTCTTAGGAACTTAGCACTTTTCAACCATTTTGCTTTTCTCAATTTGGGCGAAATCCCTGTCACATGACAAATATGAATGGCCAGAGACCAAAAACTTATGGTTTATCTCATCATACTTTTCCGTAATCGTAAAATAAATCTAATATAATTAGTTAGGGCATTTAAGGAAGTATGTGTAGCTATCGCGGAACCACTATAGCCATCGGGTCAGTCGGATTTTAAATAGATTGAAGTATGGTATATTAAATTTTTTGGAACGTAGGAGCCAGATTTCTGACAATAGAGCTAGGTATGGAATATTTGGAGGAGGAAAGAATGTGTTGAATGGAGGGGGAGCAAGCTGAATGATTACGGACATTCCATTGTAGAATGTTAGATAAATCCATAAAAGTTTTGATTTAAATTAAAGGTTATATGTTATAGTAAGAATTATATAATATGATATTTACGCAAAAATTAGTTTAGATAGAGATAGTGTTGAGACATAGTGTTGGGTATTGCTAAGAGGACTAGAAGGGATAATTCGATTTGATTAAATATAGAGCTAAAAGTTTGTGAAGTGACACGGGCATTAATTAAAGATTATGTTAAGTTTGTGGCAAGGGTATTTACCCATGTGAGATCAGAGTTTTGGTTAGGAGATTCTTTTCTAGAACGGTTATTCTCGACATAGTCCAAAAAAGAGCCATTGGAAAAAGATAAATCTTTTTGGGTGGAAAGATTGAAGTATTCGCCATCCCGTGGGAGGGGGAAAAGTGCTTTCCTTTACTTAGTGAGTGGTAATGAGTATGGTTGGTTTTAGTGGCAGTTGGTGGATATTGTTGGTTTGTATGAAGAGAAGGAGGAGGATAGTTTTTTGGAGTAACCATAGTTTGTTTTTTAACAATATTAAAAGAACTGTAAGCTGATGTAACCTGGTTTTGTTTTTTGAAATCGATTGCATGACAAAATAAAATATTTTCGGAGGACATGAATTTCTTAATATTCCGTTAAAAATCCCATTTTTGACATTTGCGATCGGTGATGAGGGGGGGGGGAGGTTGCAGAAAAGTCAACGAGGTTCGGTGGCATGTACAGTTGGACATTGGTCAATAAAGTGCTTGCTCTCACCACAATGACTGCATCTTGGATTATTACGGCAAAATTTTGAGGTGTGTCCAAATCTTAAGCATTTATTGCATTAGAGAGGCCATGTATCGTACACTTGGAGAAAAATTAAAAAAAAAACATTGAAGATTGATAATAATCTTGGAATTTTGGTGGACAAAAATTTAATTTATGCAATGCGAGTAGAGGTGAGTCTTTAATGATCACGATACGTTTTAAGCTAACGATGGGCACATCGAATTTTATACCCTCTTAGAAGTCTTCTTCTGGTAAGGAGGTATCAAGTTTGGTTATTCCATGTGAAAATATTAGGGTTGACGGTATATAGGCTGACAATTTGTGTTTGGCGAGGAGGGTCGATTCCGAAACGATTCGAGGCTAATGTTGGCATAATAAATAGAGCTGAAGTTATTCTTACTTTATTATGATCAATCAGTTTAACGTCGCTAATGCCAAAAAAGTTAGAGTTAAGAAGTTTAGCCCACTTTAACGGGTGCCAGGTAGAAGCATTTGAATTAGTCAATTCTATGATAATTACCGGCGTACTGACGAAATTAGTATCGTATTGTTTGTGGTATTGATCAGTGTTATATTTCGTAAGTATGGCATCGGGAAGAATCGTGTTAGTGTTCGTAATATCGCTCGCGGGTATTGGCGATAGGTTGATTACGTCGTTATCGATAAGGCTAGGAGTTGCGTTCGTAATCATGTCGTTATCGTACATGAATTTGATATCATTGTTCGTAACAGGATGGTTTGTTATAATGTGGTTTAAATTTGGAGAAATTGGATTATTACGTGAATTTGAAATATCAGAGGTAGGTTCTTCTTGTGTTTGACTTCTTGGAATTCGGGGTCTGAGTGATGAGACGAACCAAGTGTAGCAAGTATTTTGTTTTATGCCGGCAATAGCATAATAAGATTATTTTAATTACGTACAGTAATAAGCGCAACTCCGTAGCGATTAACTAGCGATAAATAACCGTTAACGACGAGAGGTAGGTTGCGACTGATACTGCATTTTAAATGATATGTTAGCGTATGTTATTTAATGTTAAATTAATATTTTTTAAACAACTTAATTTAACATTAAAATGTAATAAAAATATAATTTGTATTTATTTTATTAGTAATTGGGTACAATTATTACAACTTCCATATATTGAAAACTAATTTTCTTATGTGAACAATTTGATACTTAAAATTAATTTCTACAGATAAGTAAATTTGATAAATCACTTTATTAGTTTGTAGATACATTTAAGATTCTGAACGGAGTGAAGGAATCTATTGGTTTTACAATGATGTGTGTTTTTCTTTTATTTTTTTTAGATTCTGAACGGAGTGATGAAATCTATTGGTTTTACAATGATGTGTGTTTTTTTTTTAATTTTTAATTTTTTTATTTTGGTGTCTGACGACACCTTTTTTGGCAGTAAAAATGCTTCGATTTGCTTATAAAGCAACTTTTCTGAAAGGAAAGTGAATCTAATTGGTACTTTGGGAGGTCAAAAGTAAAAAATTTTCAATATTTTTTAAATGCGACGGGAAAAACCCTAAAAAAATAAGGGAAAAAAGTTTTCGACGAAATCAAATTTTTTATTTTGCTATAACTCAAAAACTAATCGATGTAAATACTTGAAATTTTCACCAAATGTTAAAATTAGCGTTCTATACACACCGTTAAATTTTCAAAGTATTTTGACTTTTATTGAGCTATTTATAGACAATTGAAATTTTCAATTTTTTTAAGTATTTTTTTTTTAAAATAACGTTAAAATTTTTTTGGCCGGCCAGAAAATCTTGAAAATTCAATACAAGGTTTCTTATAAGTTGTTCCTTAACTGATAAAAAAAAAAATCTAAAATCGTAAGTCACAATTTTTTTTATAAGTGCTCAAAGTTCCAATTTCTACGAAATATGTAAAAATTGCGAATATTTGCAAGTTATTTTGTAGATAAAAATTCATAAAATTTTTTCTGTTCATACTTAAGGTTCAAACTTTTCACACTAGGTTATCTATAAGCTACTCTTTAAAAATCTTTAAAAAAAATTCTTCCGGACTTAGAGGAAAAAATTTTATGACTGTTTGAAATTTAAATATTTACGAAATTGCAAAAAACAGTGATTTATTCTCAAACGATTTTAAATATTTGTTATAATTCAAAAAGTATAAGTCGCAGATTTTTGAAATTTTTACCAGCTGTTAAGATTGGCATTTCCTTTATAACATATATTTTTTAAAATATTATATTGATTTTTAAGCCACTTATAGGCATTTAAAATATTCGATTGTTTTACATTTTATTTTTATAATCGGTGAAAAAAAAAAAATTGGCTTCTACAAAATACTTGAAAATTTAATAAAAGATTCCATAGAAGTAGTTCTTATTGTCATTCAAAAATTATTAAAATCCATACACACAATTTTTATATAAAATATACTTATTACAATATTTATAAATAACAATGTATTATATCCTAGACAAACATATCATCTCCGTTCAGAATCGTTTTTCGTATACAATGATACCTATCATTGAATTCAAATTTAACAAATCCATTATAATGACCTATCCTATGAAGAGTCGCACTTCACCCCCAAGTGTACAGCAGAGCGAAGCCCATCCGGTTCTTTTTTATGTTATATTTATTATTAATTATTAATTATGAATCGTCCACAGTTGTGTAGTGTACCCATGTTCACTGTAAGGGTTATACATAGGTACACTTGCATTCGGTAAGCACTAGGCCTCACTTAACTCGAATTGAATATAAATAAGTAAAATAATATTCAATGGTATATTAACATTAGTCATTAAATGGTACATATTTGCTTGGTATTATAATGAATTAGAAAATTAAAAAAAATATTATACCAAATAAAATTGATTTTTTAATAAACGTAACAAAATATTACATTTTAAAACCTATGTTATCATAAATCAATTAACTTTATCACAGAATGGGTTTAACCACATTTTAGTTCCTGTATCACTATCGCGTCAGTAAAAAAAGGTAAAATATCCATATGCTATTTTTTATATTGTATTTATTTACTACACTCCATTATCATACATTATACGTAACATACATGGTTAAATGCACGACAACATAAAATAGGCGAAACAAATTTTCATAAATATCAAAATATATTTCTATTTATGGCGTTTCGGTGTAAGCAATTTCATTTATATTTTGTATTTCATCAGAAATTGATATTTATGATAGGCCTTTTCTTTCGCCTTACATGAACTAAAATAATTTAAATTAATGAAAAATATAGTATTAATATTAAGTGCTTATGGGGCAAATAAGGGAATAATTTAAGTAATTAAAATAATCGATAATTGCGCATAGCTTCCTGTGTTGTTCAAACATGCTTTTAGATAATACTACTTTTATCCAAAGACTTATAAAATTGAATATGTTTAATAACATACAAAATACATATTCTCATAAATCAATACATATAAAACTCGTACATAGTTTATATTTAATAGTTTACAATTTTTTTTAAAATATTATGCAAGGATTTAGAAGTTTGAATTGAGCTTATTTTATTTTGTTACTATTTATCATTAATACTTATGAAATAAAACGCGCATGAAAATATTGATTTTGAAGAGGATGATTATCAGTTTTGATGCTTATCCAATTTGAAAAAATTTAATGAAATTGTGTCTAAGATGCTAAAAAAGTAATAAGTACGATTTTTTATTTAATGTTCTTTTTTCTATGACATTAAATATTTTCAACTCACTTTTACTGCATTTAATATATATATATTAAAATATATATTTAATATGACATACATAAAGGAGAGTCATTGGGAGAAAGTTTGTAAGAGTGTGAAGGTAGTAGAGTGTGTCCAAATTTTAGGCGTGAAAAATAAGTAATTATGTTACGATTTAATTTGAGGTCGTGAAACCAGGGTTGAGAGGGTATAGATGGTGAAATATTTTTGTACCAAGAGGCATAATTGGGGGTTAGTTTATTCCATTGATTGAGCCATAAATTAGAAATATGGAATTTTAATGAGGGACAAAAATCGGTCCAGGGATTGTCGCCGCGCGCCAAAGATGACGCCGGCATTAAACAGAAGGCGATACAGAACGTAGATAACGGAGTGACGAATTAACTAACGACTTGCTTCGATGGTTGACTTATCGCCAATGAGTTATAATGTTCATACGGTGAAAATCTTAATTTTACCAATTCGAATAGAAAAATAATAGATCAGTGTGAATGTATCAAAATTGTAAGCGATTAAATAAACATCACGGTCATTGTAGAGTTTTCATTACCATTGTTGCTCTTTTATTTATAAGTCATCTTTATGTGAAGATTTCAAAGTTTCCGAAGTCTGTTCCTGTGTCTACTGATATTGATAGCATAAATCAGGCGTGCCCAACCTTTTTCAACTCGCGGACCACATTAAAAATGTATATTTATATGCTTCACAGGTTTTTTTTTGTTCATTTCGATAAAATATAGACTAGTCATATTTTATCGGATATAATATTATCTTTGTTTACCTATACTTAAATATATTTAATTATTTATTTATTTGTAGTCTATTACACTAATTTATTTCTATTAATATTCTAAAATCCCATGCATTTTTTTTTTATATATAAAAAATTAAAAATTGTAATATACTTTATATTCTTAAAAACTTTATAAAATACATTTTTTATAAGTAATATTTTTTTTTTTACACCTATATAAATTTCTAATTTTTATAAAATAGTCACGGGCCGGTTGGAACACCTTCGCGGGCCGGATCCGGCCCGCGGGCCGCGGGTTGGGAACGCCTGACATAAATGATAAAATAAATAAACTTTGGAATATGGAATTAGAATTGAAGAACTCTCAAAATAATGTTATTTCCCCAGTTAATTTTTGTCACGATTCATTTAAATCTCATTAAAAAAAATCGGATACGTTATTTAATTTTATCTGAACGGCTAGCTGAAGTTGTCAAAGATAAAAATTTATAAAAAGATAAGGTTTAAAAACTGGAAAATAAATTATCGACTGTAGAACCAGTTAATACCACTAATATCCCTCGAGAAAAATTGTTTTTCGAGTTTATTGACCGACAAGCTAGGGTCAATAATATTATTTTAATCAATATTCCTAAATTTTCATTTCTTACTTATTTATATTTAATAAAATAAGTCTAAAAATCAATCCAGTTTCTGTGCATCGTTTGGGCAAAGTGTTTAACAAATATCGTCCATTACAAATTGTTTTACCAATACTTAACGATATATTTGAAGTCTGAAATTTCAAACGCTAATTATTAAATGAGTCTAAAATGTACGTATATTCGGATTTCAACTGTTCAACTGAAGTACTGCGGGATCATTTTAAATCTGTTCTTACCGAACTGAAAATAAGACATTTTAGTGACGAAAATGAACTTATGATTAAATTCTAACAATATTAAATAATAACAACATCCTCATTATTTTTTTTTAAAAAGGCGTCTCATCCATCTGTCATGTCCTTTAATAATATTACATTTTCTGGAGGTGATGAAATTTCCAATTGTTTTTCTCATTATTTTTCTTGTGTGTTTGATCCATCTACTACTGCATCACATACTCCGGTTATAAATGATTTATCTTTAATTTACTTTAATTAATGCACTTTATCTTTAATAAATACTTTCGATGAATTTATACACCTTAACAATAATTTAAATCCTGATCCCAATAATATTCCAAATATATTTTTCATTAAATGTAAATTTGTTCTAGATAATTCTGTTACTAGATTAATTTAATTTATCACTTAAATCTGCTATATGTTCCGGTCAATAGAAACATAGTTATGTTTCTTTAATCTTTAAAGATTGTGATAATTGACTAATTACTAACTACCGTCCTATATCTATAATATTTATCACCTCAAACATTTTCGAAAATATTATCTTCCTTATTTAAAAATATAACTGTTGATGTGTAATATGGTTTTATTCTGGCACATAAACCATTACAGACCTATTCTTGTTAAAAAATTACATATTAGATGCTTAACATGTTAATTCGTAGGCTGATGTTATTTACACAGATTTTGTAAGGAATTCGATAAAATAGACCACACTATTATCGCTGCCAAATTATATAATTTAAGTTTTCGTGATCTCTTTTATTCTTGGTTAGTTTCTATATTGTTCTATAGTTTGCTCTATACTTGATTATGATTCTGTTGCTTGATATCCTTACATGTCTGGTCCAATTGGAGCAATTGAAGCGATTCATAATCGTTTCTTAAGGTTTCTCGCAATAAAGTATAGTTTTCCACGTTCACGATGTTTATCTTATTCGTCATAATTATCAATAACCAACTTATAAACTGTCAACAACCATCACTTATTTATTATATTGGGTATAGCTCATTTCAATTTATAATAAAAAAATAAATAAATAAAAATAATATGTTGTTGTAGATGAGTGAGCATTTAATGACAATTACAAAAGGGGCGTAGCAACACTTGATTAAAATTCTGTGAAGATAATGGTTTTTATGTTTTTTTCATTAATTTATTACAACAGATATTAATAATAACTTATTATTTTCCACGCGTTCACAAAAAAAAAAAAAAACTATTTATTCATCCTATACACAACCGGCAACATGTTTTTAACGATATTTTCTTCTACTTGGTCGATGTATGCGGTCTCGATTATATAAAATGTAACCCACAAAAATC